>CAEGAE010006249.1:0-18120 GCA_903067095.1 Girardinus metallicus
TGCCGAGGGTGTAGAGCTGGTCCAGCGTTCCACGACCAGGACGAAAACCACACTGCTCTTCCTGAATCCGAGGTTCGACTATCCGACGGATCCTCCTCTCCAGCACCCCCGAATAGACCTTACCGGGAAGGCTTAAGAGTGTGACTCCCCTATAATTGGAGCACACCCTCCGGTCCCCCTTTTTGAACAGGGGGACCACCACTCCAGTCTGCCAATCCAGGGGAACTGCCCCCGATGTCCATGCAATGTTGCAGAGTCGCATCAGCCAACACAACCCTACATCATCCAGAACCTTGAGGAACTCCGGGCGGATCTCATCCTCGGTGGCCCTGCCACCGAGGATATTTTTAACCACTTCGGCGAGGTCGCCGAGGTGGTTAAAAATTTTCAATACTCTAATTTATTATATGGGCCTGTAAAGCTCATGTCTAATGGTACAAATTCCTAAATTATAGCATTGAACTAAATTAAATATCTTTGTCAAAAATTCGTCCTGAATATTAACGACGCTGCAGCAGAGAGCTGAACAGGCCAGCGGATCAGTCAGAGAATGCTAATCTCAATAACTGCACCAGCAGCACTACCACAGATCAATTAGGCTGTTTTCTGTAAAGGCCAGAGGCAGCCGGACTCATCATCAGCACAATAGTATATGTATTACACAAGGTGGATGCTATGAGGTAATGCAAACATGTAAATCTTACGCTCCAAGCTGTGCAGGAGAGCCTGTGGCTGTTTTATTAGGCTTCCACGAGTTACACAATTGCTCATGTTATTGTGTCAACGTACTACAGAGCAGAAAAACAACGCCCCTCGAATGGAATAAGGAGCTTAAACCTCAAACAAGCTAAAAATAACCAAGCACACAAACTGATATTCGGGGAAATCTGAAGGTTTAGGAAAACATTAAGTAGAAAGTTAATAAAAACATGTTGAATGTGAAACAAAGGCTGTAGTAGCTGAGATGTTTCAAGTGGGGGAGTGTGTCCGTTTGCTGCTGGAAATGGTTTGCATATTACCAGACGCTGGAGCAATCCTCATACCAAGAATAAGTGCTGTAACCCAACCTACAGAACAAAGCTCAGTGGCACAGGGTGGCTTTAAAGAAGGACTTCTGGGTCTGGACCAAGTCAACGAGGTCTGGACAGAACTTCAGACTACAGCCTGGTTTTGTGGTTGCACTAGGTGAAACCATGGCAACAGTAGAAAGTAGGCACGGGCCGTTTTCAGGTAGAAAGTAACACCAGGTCTTAAATACTTCAGAAATGTTCTCTCATATGGTTTGTAGTGCTGTGACTAAGATACCAGACTGACCTGAGTTTTCTCTGGTTGGATGAAGGATAGAGAACTTGCTATGCATTTAACACCTGATAGTCTGGTAGAGTCGGTTTGATTTGGGACCAAAATCGCAAAATTTGTTACATTTTCAGCCACTGCGGTTCACTTTCACGCTCTGCTGTATCAAACAAACTAAACCTTTAAAAATCCTGTCCCCCTCCTCGCCTGTGGTGGCGCTACATAAAAAAAAAAAACAACTAAAGGAAACGATAGGAAAACCTACAAAGAAGAAAGAGCGCAACTTCCTTCTTTACGAAATGTAAACAAAAATGGTTGTAGGATTTCTCTTTGGCAAAGGACAAGATTTAATTTCTCCAGCCAGCGTTAGACACGTTTGCTTTTGTTTTTTTTACCCATAATACCCTGCGCTATAATCGTCTTCCTGCTTTTGGAGCAGTCTTTGGTCCACTTTGCACTCACATATCCATCAAACCGCGGTAGAGTTCACGTCAACCAAACCGAGACAAAGGATTTTAGGTGGACTAGAGTTCACTTTTTTGGTCCACATCAGTTTTATTTCGCGTTCCCAAACGAACTGGACTTTTTAGGTAAACAAACTAGAGTTGGATTAAAGCAAACTAAACAGGGTTGGTGGGAATAAACCCTCAGGTGGCTACAAAGAGAGGCGACTACACTTTTCTCTTACTTAAAGTCAAATTCATGTGATATTTCTGGCCCTTTCACACACACTAAACAAGCAGCTAAAAAGCTTGTGTCTGCACATCTGTTAAGCAGCAGACTGCAGGCTAGCTATATGAATAGCTGGCTTATGAACCAGCCAATGCAAAATACATACTTAAAGAAACGGGTACTTTCTTTTTTGCTCAAACTTTACTTGTTAGACCTGCAATAATCAATATATTGGAATATAAAAAAAATAGAAAGCCTTTATTATCCCACAAATAGGTAATTCAGTAATCAAATTATTTTAATAGAAGTAGAAAAAAAAACTCTTCCATACAATTGCAAATAACATAAAACTGTGGTAAAATGATTAAAAGCAACACTTATTCTAGGTTTCAGGAATTAAAGCCGCTACAGTTTTGCCATCTGTTTCCTCTTAAAGACATAATTCTCTGGAGAAATTATGTGAAGAACTTTCACTCACTGGATTTTTATGTTTTCATTTGTCCTTTGTTCTGTTTTGCTGCACAGCATGGGATAAACGTTTAATTTCCAAGAAAAGGGTCATGCCTAAGAGCGACTGCACGTTTGTACCTGCACATGACGGAGACTTCCAGCTCTCTGCCAGGTGAACAGATTACATTTCTGTCATTTCACAATTGCTCTACAAAGAGACAGACACCGATTGTTCTTCGAACAAACAAAAACGTATTTAACAGGAGGCTCACTTTCTTGCTTCTGCAACTTTTTGTGCTGTAGCGGTAAATAAAAGAGGAGGCGGAAAAGGATTTCTTGGAGAAGAAAGTAACCAACTCTGCCACTTTATTATGAGAGAGCGTGCAACAAGTTTTACCAAGTCCAACATCCTACTACCGGCACACCAGTCAGGTACTGTCATGCCTCCCAGTCATTTGAAATAGTGCAAAATAAGCAAAACGTCAGTGGCAAGAAAAATAAACCAAAGCTATTCACATTTATTACGCACAGCAGCATAACGTCGCAATAAAAAAATATATAAAAAATAGAAAGATACAACTTAGACGGTTTGTCTACAACGTGTCAAACTCAAGGCCAGAGGGCCAAATCTGGCCCACCGTGGCTTTTTATGTGGCCCTCGAGATTATAGACCAAACACCAAGTGTGCTATCAATGCCGTTTTCATTTGTTTACTGCCAAATTATATCAATCGGTCCCTCCTGTTTCTTGAGAATTATTGTGGAAATTCACACAAAAATCAACAATCGCTGCACTTTTTTTGCTAATTTATTGCAGATTTTTCATAAAACTTGTCTAAAACTTTCTGACTTGAACTACACAGCTGCCTCAGCCTCAATTGATATCAGATTACAGTCCATGAGCTATACAGCAAGTAATAAAAAGTCACATTTATTGTCATAAATAAGCACAGATGTTTCTAAAATAGTAACACAAATACTTTGATTTGTATTGCAAAATATCACAAAAAGAAACACAAAATCCTGGAGGGACTGAAAAGATGTTCAACAATATTTAATTTTAAGAATTCATTGATATTTTAGCAGTTTTGTGAACTGGTTTTATCAAGTCATTAACTTAAGAATAAAGTCGTATTAAAAGAATACTGTCGTAATAATATGAGAATAATTTGTACACAATAAAGTCAAAACAATACAAAAATAAACCAGGATAGAGTCATAATATTAGGAGAATAAAGTAACAATTTTACTATATTCTTCAGCAAAAAAAATTAAATAAAATAAAGAGGCGAATGTTGAGCATCTTGGTGTAAATTTTACAGTTAAGGAAATATTTCATCTTTCAACACATCCATACCAAATTATTATCAGTAGCAAGATTTTGAAACTATTGTGCAAACAACTGTTTGTTTTTAAGAAAGAACGACAGACTGATGCAATCACATCAGATCTTAACTCTAAAGCTTTTTTTTTATCATTAAAACAACTTTTTCCTTTTGTTTTTAAGATTGTTTTTCTGGTAAAACTACTTTATTCTGTGAATATTATGATTGCATTCTTGTAATTAAACAAAACTTCTTTGTTGCGCAACTTACAAAAGGGATAACAGCAATAGAAAACGATTTTTGAAAATATTTTTCTGTCATTTGTAATTTCTTTTTTAGGAAATGAATAAGAAAATCTGAGAAAAATCTTACTATTTTTTTTTTGCGCCACATCACCCAGCCTTAGTCAGAGAGATTCAGAATATTTGCAAGACCAACTTTAATCGAAAGACATTTTTAAATTTTTACACATCATAAAATTGTAACCATTTTCATTATTCTGAAGATCAAATCTTAGCCTTCTTAACTGAATGGCATGTTCTTGTGTTTTTCCCCCTTTTGAATAGTGGCAAAGAGAAGCAGTTGTGTCACATTAACACAGAAACCCATCATGAAATTTGACATGCTTAACAATGACTTTGATCCCTCTACCGCTGAATAAATGAACTTAAATTAAACATTTTCCCCAAAAAAGTGTGGTGGGTAACTAAATATTCCAAGGGTTTGAAAGTTATTGTTTCTTAACCATCAAATAGGAAATAAAATTCAAAACAACTACTGGGTTATTCTGTAAACTGTAGCTGCCACAAATTAAAACTATATCTGCTGTGTGAGACGTTTATAAAACTGTGTGTGTCCATGTCTTGACCAGCAGCCTGAGCTCCTTTTGAAACAGGTTTAATGTTTATGCTGCACTTTCACAACATGTGATGAGCAAATTTAGCTGTCTTAGTGTTTCACTTCCACTTTCAGCAACAGCTATTGCAAAGGCTGTGCAGGAAGGAAACAACACGCAGCCTCACTGTGACCATGATTGTTTAAGCAATTTATGCAAAACCCACCCCTGAAAAAGTGGTTACGTTTTTAAAAAAAGTAACAATGACTTTACTCCTCTGCATCTGAAATGCAGAGGAGTAAATAGCACCCAACTGTGGAGGATATTTTAAATACCCAAAATAAAAACAATAAATGAAACAGAAATAAAAACCACTTACAATCTAAATCATAAATATAATGTTTCTGTAAACAAAACTACCCTTAAAATCATCATCAAAATGGAAATTAACAAGGTCATTTTAATTTATTATGCAATTAATTCCTAATTTAATTATGTTTCACATAAAAAACTGAATCTCAAATAGGCTGTGGAGGTTAGAAGTATGCTTTGGATGTAAAAATTTAGATAACTTTGTCACTATATAATTTTTAGCTGGGTTCAAGCTTTGAAATACAAAATAAATTTTAAGAAATTCACATGCATGAATGTTTAGCCTTAATTTAAAGTAGGACTATACTCTTTTTTCCCCCCTCTAGGTTCAACAAGTCTCTGGTTAATGACTTCAACATCAAAATCTAGCAAATAAAAACAACTTTATGCACTAGTGTGGTTACCTCTAGACCGATTAAAACAAAGACTAACCAGCTCCACACATGGCCCAGCTGTCAGTGTGTGCATTTCCTTTAATGATGCATCATTTGCAGCCTGAAAGGTTTTCTCAATCCGAGCCGCACGCTTTCAGTGTAAACCTGAGTAAATAGTGTAATGTAAAGGCCAAACAGCCAGCCCGCAGCCGGGCTGTAATCACACGTTACGGGTCAAGCGTGTAACGTTCAAAGGCTCGGTCCAAATAAAGGAAAAATCAGCAGCCTTAGCAGCGGAGCCGAGAAAGCCGCTGCTCTGAAAATAGGAAGTTAACGGTACATGTACAGGATGCGGCCAGTTCATGGTAACATTTTCCGCTGTTTTAATCCGCCATAAGGCAGGGGTTTTATTATAAAGCAGCACACGTTTCTGGCTCATTCATTCATCGACAAGAGCAGCGGGATGTAACAGGAAAACGAGCTTTGCTCACTGGCAACTGGTGGAAGGTGGAGGCGGATAGTTGAGAAGCAGGAAAGCAAAGCAGAAAAGTAGCGAATGTGCTGATATTATCTGTTTGTTTGGCGTTGTTTCTTTTATTTACCTTGATGCTCGCTGAGAAACACGGGAATCGACGTCTGGAAACCACGCTGGAAGCAGCGGCTCAGAGGAGAAGAAGAGCTATTTGCTCCTGCTGCGGATGTTTCCGGGTTTCTTGTTCGGCGTCATTGTGGTCAGGGAGGGGAGTCCGGGTAGTCCCGCCCCTCACTGTATGGCAAGTCATTTTAACATATTATTCTTACACAGGCTCTTCAAATAAGGCATCCTCAAACTCAAGGCCAGGTACCAAATCCGGTCCGCCATAACTTTTTATGTTGACTCCAGAGGGACAAATAACCTTCAAGATAATTGTTGTTTACTTAAAAATTATTTTGTCAATCAAATCAAAGTAGGTTTTATTTGTTTATTGCCAAATCACATCAATCTGCCCCTTCAGTTTTTGAGATTCTGCAATCGTGGTTTTTCCACATAAAAGCTTTAGATCTCCACACTTTTTCATGGCAATGCATAATTGTGACTTTATTACATTTTTTTTCCACAAAGAAATGGTCAAAAATATTGAGTTTATGAGATACTTGCAGTTAAAAGTATTTCTTCCTTGTCCAACTCTGCTGCCTTCATTGATATCAAAAAATCACTTTTACATAAGTGCAAATATAGCTAAATTTCTTGGAAATATTTCTAAATTAGCATCACAAAATCGGTGATTTTAACAGCAGAAAATTCACAAACAATCACAAAATCCTGGACTGATTAATGTGAAAAGATGTTCAATATTTTTCAATATTAAGAACTCGTTATTAATATTTTAACAGTTTGTTAATGGGTTTTGTCAATACATTAGGGCGCAACCAACCCTTTCAGAAATGTTATGGTCTTGATATTGCCCAAAATAAAAATGCCTCAACACCCCTATGAGCCTTATGTTCTCCTTTGGGATTTTCTGCTGCAGAGTAAAATAATAAGGGATGCTATGCATGTCCTGAAGCCCCCATCATCATACTACCACCACCATGTTTTACTGTCAGTAAGATGCTCTTTTTCCGGCAAATTTCTGAAAATCACAAAATGATTTAATGAGGGTAGCAATAATATTTTTATCACCAAGGTTGGTTTAAAAATTGCATTTTGTGTTTACTCGGGTAATCTTTGTCTAATATTAAAGTTTGCCTCATGATCTAAAGCGCATAAGTTGGTGAGAAATTGCAAAAACAGAAGAATTTTGTGTAAAAAATTAATTACAAAAGTACTTTTTTAATGGACAGTGGTACTTTTGGTGTGATTTCTTATCTGAAGCTAAAAGCCTAGACATATTACTACAAAAAGTGACAATTTCTGCGAGGAAGAACGATGCCTAATATTTAGGAAATGGTGATTGTGGATTAAGACAACTGATTAAAAGGTAATCAGCACCAGAATTGTGGATTGATTAATTGTCATAATGTCTTGCCATATAGGCCAGGGGAGAGACTCTTCATTTGTTCCCTCCATAGGATTATTACAGAACAGAGCTATAATTAAATCTGCTTTGATCAGGACTTCTATATCTTAAGAGCAGCTAAAATAACACCCTCCTTGAAACAGATATTAAAGGGCTGTTCGCTCTGCCTAAATGCCCTTGAGCAAGAAGCTAAGGTGGCTCCAGCTCCCTTTAATCTTTTTCAACTTTTTATGCATTTAAAGCATAAGTTTAAACTGGATCACTGTAAATTTTCTCAAACTATTTTCACCTCTCATTTCCAACATACCCTGCACAATATTGTATTGAGTGAAAAAGTGGAAACTATTGATCAAATAAAGACCTTCAGCTATTGATCAGGACCATATTGGAAGATTACAGGAAGGTCTGATGTCTTAGAGGTGGAATATTTATTTATTTGTTTATTTATTTTTGGATATTTTTGGTAAGGGTAGAGTCATTAGACAATATCAAGAAAAATATTATATTATTTAAATTTTGAAATACAGAATTGGACCAAATTGTTAGAATTTTGATGGTTATTTTTCCTTTAAAACCACAAAAAATTTTAATATTTCAATTAAAAATATATATATATATTGAGACATGTTGTGTAATTAATGAATCGATTATCATTTATCGTGACAAATTTCTTATCATGATAAGAATTTTGATTTATTGATGCCGCGATAAATTCCAATTAATTGTATTTTAAAACAAAACTGAGAATATTACCTTACGTAGTGTTTAAATAACCAAAATATTGCAATAAATAAAAAATAACTAGTTTATTTTTAAACACTTTAAAAATTCAGGATTGTTTACACATTTTTATGTAAAATTTGGTATCAAACATTTTTGTTACAGTTCATATTTCAGCTTATTATTGAAATACTACCGACTTAATTTTAATTGAACATTTCAGTCGTGACAGTTTATGCTAAAATAAATATTCAGGCTATTTTAAGACTTTTATTTTTAAGCACTTTTAACAGTTTAATTATGTCGATGTGCATATTTTTAATCATCTGTCATTATGTCATAATCTTTCATTTCAGCTACAGTTGTTTTTTCTCACACTTGACAAAGGGAGAAATATGAAAATATGTTAATATCTAATCCAAGGGTGTAACAAACAACAGTGATATATCTGATTATATTTTTAAGTAAAGTGTATTTTTACTCAACATTATGGGTTTTCTTCCATTTCTATGAAAAAACACCAATAAAAATGATACAAAAAGATTCAATTTTGTCCAAATATTATTCACTTAATTAATTAATGCACCTATACTTTTATGTAAAGAAACACTTTGTGCTTTTGTCGACAGCACTTCTTTAATCCTATTAAATCTGTTTAATGTTACTTTAGTGCTTTTAGTATTTGTTGAATTGTTTAAGGTGAATGTTTAAGGTTAATATTAAATGATAAAAACTGCTTAAATTCTAAGTGACCAAAGCGACTTTGATGAACATTTTGAGTAATTGTTAAAATAAAACAAAGTCGTATGAATAAACTCTAGCTTTATGTTATGAGGAACAGTTGATACTTGTACAATATTTGATATTTATTTAATTATCAAGTCAAACTAAATGGTTTATGTGTCAGATGATGTGCGGAATGATAAATTTACATCTTGGCTTCTTGTGGTGAAATGCTAAAGTTAAAACTTAAAGTCATCCCAGGTTTGTGTTTTCATCAACACTTTCATTGTACCATTATCATAATTTCCCATCCTGTATCTAACTGCTGCTTCTCCTCAGTAATAGAGACTAAAATAATTATTTATTTTAATTCTTTTAGCACTAAACGGGGTGTTTCTAGGGATTCAGTAGTTTTTTTTCCCTGGTTTTCTCACAGCGTCTCGCTCCCCCACAGATGGAAACTAATCACGCCTGATTAAGCTGCACACCTGTCTCCACTTCAGGCTTGTCTGGTTTATAAAGAGGGACTGAATTTGCCTGGTCGACTCATTTTACAGAAGACGTTGAGAGAAAGTGTGAGTTGTATCCAAGTAGACTGATCTGCAGCCATGGTGAGAGAAAAGGCTCACGTTAACGTCGTCATCATCGGCCATGTTGATAGCGGCAAGTCCACTACCACCGGACACCTGGTCTACAAGTGTGGCGGTGTGGACCAGCGGAAACTGGAGAAGTTTGAGAAAGCTGCAGCCCAGGCGAGACTTAAACTTTGGGTTTTTATTTGTGAGGGAATGTTAAACAATAACAATAACTGTGTAAAGCTTCTGAGATCTCTGCTTAATCTGAAACTTTAAAATCTCATTTTATAGAAAACTAGGCAATTTCTGAGCTTCAAGAGTCAAAATTTAAACTTTTGAAGCTCAGAAATTTCCACATGTTATAGAGAACTAATGTGTTCTCAAATTTGTGACTTAAAATTAAAATTTTCTAGAACATTTTAGCTTGAAAAGTTGAACACTTGTTGTGGAAAACTAACATTTTCTAGGAAAAAAGCTTGGAAAACTGATTTTTTTAAATTTTCATATTTGCAAGGTTTTTTTTCTAGAAAATTTGAGTTTCAGGAGTTTGTATCAGACTCTTGCTCAGATTTTCTTAAAGTCAAACATTTGCTTCAGAAAACTCAGAAATACAGAAATGGTCTAGAACTTTTAAATGCAAGTTTCACATGTGGAAAATCTTCGAAACTCAAATTTCCAAGGTGTTTTTTTTGGGGGGGGTGGGGGGTTTACTCTACAGTGGCCCTAATATGCTGTCAAATACTTGATTTTCTTTCCAGATGGGGAAGAGTTCCTTCAAGTTCGCCTGGCTGCTGGACAAGCTGAAGGCTGAGCGGGAGCGGGGAATCACCATCGACATCTCTCTGCTGAAGTTTAACACCCAGAAATACAGCATGACAATCATTGACGCACCTGGACACAGAGACTTCATCAAAAACATGATCACTGGCACATCCCAGGTAGTAAAACTAGAATAAATGGTCCGTTTCTCTTGAGAGCGGTGTTTTGAAAAACTACCGTCTTCCAGGCTGATGTTGCCCTGCTGGTCGTCTCCGCGGCCAAAGGGGAATATGAAGCGGGCGTTTCCAGGAGTGGCCAGACCAGAGAGCATGCCTTACTGGCTTACACTCTGGGCGTCAAGCAGATCATAGTCTGTGTGAACAAAATGGACCTCACCGAGCCGCCGTACAGCCAGAAACGCTACGACGAAGTGGTCCGAGGAGTGAAGGTCTTCCTCAAGAAGATCGGCTACGACACCAACGCCGTGCCGTTTGTTCCGATCTCCGGCTGGCTGGGCGAAAACATGATCACACCGACACAAAAGGTAACTTTTCAGGAGCTTAAGGTGGACAGATGTGACGAACTGCGTTTAAAATTATTTGTGTAGATGCCGTGGTACCAAGGCTGGAAGGTCCGACTGAGGGAAGGTGCTGAAACCGGAAAGACTCTTCTAGAAGTTCTGGACTCGATCAAACCTCCAGTGCGAACAATCAACAAACCACTGCGGCTCCCTCTGCAGGACGTCTACAAAATCGGAGGTAAATTAGTGCAGCGCTACGCTACTCTGCTAGATTTGAATATTCAGTCTGGGCTTACTTCCGGTTATTTGACTTCCTCCGGTAGAATTTCAAACGGGCCAATCGGCAAGCTGAACGATGACGTAGATTTTCTGCGCCGTTTTAGAATTGTAGTCTTATCAGAGGATGTTGACAGTCGTTCAGTTGGCGTTGGCCCCTCAGCCAAATATTGAAGTAACATCAACAGCTGTCTTAATTTCTGACTTCTCTTGTGGAGGATACAAATATAATGCAGGCAATTTCTGGTAAGCTTCATAGCATTGAACTGGCCAAACATTTAAAGCTACTGCTAATGTTTACTTTTGGTGTATTTTAATGTGCCAGTTCAATGCTTTGAAGCTTACCAGAAATTGCCTGCGCTTTAAACAACCGTCCTCCACTGAAGAGATGTGCCGATTTAAACAAGATGGCTGTTAACGTTGGTTCAATATTTAGATATTACAATTTGAAGTTAAACTTTTTTTGCAGTAGTTGAGAAGCTGAAACATTTCAAGACTGATTATGAAAAAAGTATTTTCACACTATTAAGCTGATGTTCATACAACTTAATTTATTTTGGCTCAATTTACTATCTCCAAAATTTAGATTTGCATAGGAAGGCTAAGATGAGTTTACAAGATGTCAATGGTTTTGCTTTCTTTAGGTGTTGGGACAGTTCCAGTGGGAAAGATTGAAACTGGAGTCCTCAAACCAGGCATGACCTTGATGTTCTCCCCTGCCAAGCTCACTGCAGAAGTGAAATCCATAGAAATGCACCACCAAGGTCTGGACACAGCTCTGCCAGGGCACAATGTTGGCTTCAACATCAAGAACGTCTCTGTAAAGAACCTGCGGCGTGGAGATGTGGCCGGCAACGCCCAGCACGACCCTCCTTCTGACGTCCGCAGCTTTGAAGCTCAGGTTTGTTGCCTAGAAAGTTGAATAATTTTTTTATTTTTTTTTATTTGCCTCTTGGACTCGAATAAACATGCTTCTCCTCTAGGTAATCATCCTGAATCATCCAGGGAAGATAAAAACGGGCTACTCTCCTGTCCTGGACTGCCACACCACTCATGTCACCTGCCGATTTGCTGAGCTGAAGGAGAAACTCGACCGCCAAACGGGGAAGAAACTGGCGGACAACCCGCAGCTGCTGCAGTCTGGAGATGCGGCTACAGTCAAACTGGTTCCCATTAAGCCCATGTGTGTAGAGAGCTTCTTCACCTACCCTCCTTTAGGTAAAGCAAAGGTTGCACTAATGTCCAACTTATTGTACATCCTGTCCTCACAATGTTCTGTCTGCAGGTCGCTTTGCAGCAAGAGACCTGAAGCAGACGGTTGCAGTCGGAGTGATAAAGTCTGTGGAGAAGGAGCAAGGGCCAAAAGCTTCCCAGAAAGCACAACCTTCTAAATAAGCTGGTTTTAGCTTACATGTTTTCAAATGCTACAAAACGGCATTTTTATTTGGAGAAAGTTGACATTTGTGTTGCAACAAATGGTGTTTATAGTTTCTGTAAGGTGTATGACATTCCTGTGTTAATATTGATTCCAAAGTTGTAGAATTGTACAATTTCCTTTAAGCTTGTGGGAAGCTAAGTTTTGGGAAATGTTGGACTGAATCTTTATTAAAAAGAATATTTGAGTTCAATGAAGTCTCATTCTTGCAAGTTGCCAACATTTTTGGTGTAAATAAAAACTGGCTAAGCTTGGCAACTGTTTGTAAAAGGTTTAGACTAGATAGAAAGCATACTCAAGTTGGGTTTTTAGCTAGGCTAATGTAAAAGGCTACACCTTAATGTAGCACATGAGTTGACTGCTTTCAACACTAATGTTTAAAGTAAAACTTGTATGAAAGTTAAATCTGGAATGGTGGGCATATTGTAATGAGTGATTGCATGGGGAAATCTTTTAAATATAAACTGACTTTGAAGTTTAAGGTATTGCTAACTGGGTGGAAAATCTTAATTTATAAAACTTACAACTAAAGGGTTGTTGAAACTAAAACGCTGAAGCTCTGTCCCTGACCTGAAAAAAAAAAAGGCAAAACTTGCTGCATTTCAAACAACCTAAAGTCTTTACAGGGTAGATTCATGCAGACTTGTATCAAGATTGCAGTGTGGGCAGCAACTAAAATTCAGTTCCTATGGAAATGTATTGAATACATTAAAAATGCAACATACAAACTTATCTGCTTGTCAAACTTTGAAGCCATTTGCCAAACAAATCTACATTAATTCCAGACTTCTGATTTGTCCAGCATCAGGACAATTACATTAGTCTTTGAAAATAGGGCAAAAATGTACAACTTCTTGAAATTGGAATAATGTAAAGGTTTACCATCAAACTTCAGCTTTGGAAGGATTAAGCTTAGCCTTAAAGTTGTAGAATTTAAACTCAACAGGAACATCTAAACCAGTAAGTTCCCTAATCTTTAACATCTCCTCAGGCCATGTGTTGAAATTCAGCTGGAATATTTTCCCCTCTAACAAGGAGTCCAGTAATAAGAGTTTCCCTTGGAGTTAATTCAAACCACAAGTAAAAAAACCAGACTCATTGTTTCGGTACAGCACTTTTAATGATACAATGGGTTGATGGGTTTGTTCCTTAACATGGGAAGAACTGTAAGTCAGTGAGGACTGGGTGAAAATACATAGTCTCCACAACCTTCATCTAAAAGACATTTCTGGTTCACAGGCAACCTGGAAATGTTCTCCAGTAACAAGGAATGATTTCAAACTTAAAAAAACTGAACAAAATTCAAGCTCATGAGGTTTTACAAGACACTGAAATGTGAACACAGGTTCTGAAGCTTCTAGCCTGTGAAAAAAAACATTATTGCTAAGATGTCCTGTTGAGATTCCCATACATGTGGTCTATAGTGGCTTAAAACAACAGGATATACCGTTTCTTTTTTTTTTCTGTGTAGTCCTGCTAGGTTTTTAATAGTGGCTCTTCAAACCCTGAGGTGAGTGTCTGAACGCTGCACTCCACTCGTTTCCAGTCGTCGTTTCACCAAGGAAAAGCTGAGATGGCGTCGGGTTTTCAACACAGAGCGTATGTACGGGTGGACAGTGTAACAAGGAGTAAAATTAGTGACCTACAGTGAACCACGGGCTTTTGAATGTTTTTTTTTTTCTTCTTTTTTAAATCCACCACACAGTAGCAGCAGGTTTCTGTACGGTAAAACAACCATAATACGTGTAACACACAAAAAAGCAAGCAAGAACAAGGAGTACACTTGATGAGAATACTTCCCCCCCGTTTCGGGGGAGGATCGGCGGGAGACTCCTGCCTCTTCAGCCAACTATGGTGGTAAACAGGGATGCAAGACAAATAATGACATGACCTATTTCACATTCAATTTCATATCTATCCCCCCCGCCCCACTCTGCCAACCCCACAGAAATATAAGTTGATAATTACTCAAGGGCCGGTGAAAGTAATGCAGATAAAATTCACGCTCTACCAACCTCGGACAGGCAGAGAGCAGGTACATGTTTTGTACAATAAAACATGTATGTACACTCACACACAAATATATATATTTACATACATATATACACAGGAACAGCATAAACATAGACTTCTAGGTAAGTGCTAGGGTTTTGTTTTGAGTGGCTCTGTCTCAGCCATGCTATAAGGGTTAAGATAATACTGGTAGAGGAGGAATACACACATTCTTTGTACAGCGTGGATGAGCCTTCTTGGTTTTCTTCATTACTTTGTTTTCTTCAGGACACCTGCCGTGTGACCAGGGGTTTTACTGTGTGATAAGGTATTTATTTACATTAAATCCCACTTTAGGGAGAGACGTAGTGCAAGTCTGGCTGTCAGTCACTCAGGATGTGCACAAAAGACATGGGGAACACGCCTTTTCTGTCCGGATCTCCTTCAATGTGTCCGATCTGGGAAGAGAAGCAGAAAACGAAGGATGAGCTCTCGAAAAGTTGTGAGGAAGTCCAACCAGCGCCGTGGATATTTCTGCCAGAACTCACCCACCACTCCTGGTCCTCTTCTCCTGTAACTATGATCACCTCTCCCTCAACGAATGTCAGCTCGTCATCGTTGTCCGCCTGACAGTCGTAGATCGTCTTCACCCGCCGGGTTTTATTCTTACCCTGGACACACAAAAAGGAACGCTAAAATAACTAATGCAAAACATCTTTTAAAGTGTCTTTAAATCAAAATAAGCAGAAACTGGTCACGCCACTAACTCAATGTTTACACTCACACATGAAAATGGCTGCAATCAGACTCACAATTATACAACTTTACATCTTGATTGCTTATTGCTGGTTTTACCGCTGTACAATGGCTGCTGGAAAAGAAAAGTGGAGGCCCCACGTCTGAAAAGCAGAAGTGGGGCCTCTTACACAACCAACAAGAATGCAGGACGTGATTTCTGGATGCTAAGTCAACAACTAAACACTTTTCTTTTCCAGCAGCCATTGTACAGCGGTAAAACCAGCAATAAGCAATCAATCAATTAATTGCATGATAAATTAAAATGATTTCAATAATTTCCATTTACATGATTTTTTGTTTTTCTCTTTTCTCTCCCCTTTTCTACTAAAAACTGGATGAAAAGGTATTCAGTCTGGTGCCTTGCTCTCAACCAGCCTTGTTTTTAATGAGAACTTAGTTTGCAGAGACGAAAGTATGCATTTTATTTGTTAATTTTGCTGTTTTGTTTATTTATTTTGGATATTTAAAAATGTCTTCAGTTCCAGAGTAAAATGTTTGTTAGAATTTAAAGTAATGCCATAGAATTGTACATGACTACTTGAAAATGGGCTCAGAACAATAATATCTGTTATCGCTATAATTTCTGCACCAATTTATTGTCCAGTAAAATTTGTCATCATGACAAGGAGTAGTTTCTTTTAATAAAATAATGTTGCACAATTAAATAAAAACAGAAAGTATTTTTATCCAAAAGCTAAAAAGCGTTCATACTGTATTGATCTTTCTTGGGAGCGGCACCGGAGTCTCGGCGGTCCCCGGCGGCGTCCCGTTAGTGTCCTCTGCGGTTTGCTGTGATGGAGTCGCTATGTTCGCCACCTGCTGGTTGGGTGACGGCGAGTCTTGCTGCTGCGGCTGAGTTTGAGGCGGAGGGGGTGGCTGAGTTTGCGGCCTCTGCGCCGCTGAATCCCCAGCAGGGGGCCGGGGAGCGGACTCGGACGTCCCCGGTTTGGGATGCAGGTCCGCCAGGTGTGGCTTGGGGGGAAGGTCTTTTAGCTGAGGTTTGGGTGGCAGGTCGCCGAGCTGGGGCTTAGGGGGGAGGTCGGAGAGCTGCGGCTTCGGAGGAAGTTCTCCCGGCTTCGGGGGAAGTTCGGAAACCTGCGGTTTGGGCGGCAGGTCGCCCAGCTGGGGTCTGTCAACCAGGGGCGCCTTGTGTGCGGTTTCGGTTGGCGGCGGAGACTTCTGGAAGACCTCTGGAGGAAGGCTGGGCTTGTCCACAGACGGATGGTGGATGGTGTCGATCTTTCTCAACGCCACTGGAGGGAAAACCATGAAGAAAAGCAATAAACTAGGAAAATAATGTCTGGGAATGTCCAATATGTTGGTTTTAAAATACAAAATACTGGAATTTAACATGAATATAGAAGGAAGGAAGGAAGGAGAAGAGGAAGAAAGGAAGGGAGGGAGGGAAGGACAGAAAAACAGAAGGAAGGAAGGAAAGAACCAAGGAACAAAGAAAGGAAGGAACCAATGACAGAAGGGAAGAAAGAAGGAAATAAGGGAGGGAAGGAAAGAACCAAGGGAGGAAAAAAAGAAGGAACCAAGGAAATAAGAAAGGATGAAGAAAGGACAGAAAATGTAATGAAGGAAGTAGAGAAGAAAGGAAAAGAGGTAGAAAAGAAAACTGTAAGGATGGAAAAAATGAAAAACAGAAAAATTAAAGGAGGGAAGCAACAATTACAGAAAAAGGACAGAGGAAAAGACAGAAAAGGGGCAAAATAAAAGGAAAGAACAATAAGACTTAGGGAAGAAGGAAGGAAACAGAATAAGGGAGGTAGGACACAAAGATAAAAGGAAACGGAAAAGCTCAGACAAGTATTTTGCTTATTCCTTCTTTCCTTCTTTGGAGAAGTAGGAAAGAAGAAGAGATGTGAGGGATGGAGCCAGGAAGGAAAGATAATGAATGTAGTAAGGGAAAAAGGATAAAAGGAAAGAATGAACACGTGAAGCAAAGAAGACAACAGGGAAGGAAACAGGACTTTTCCTGTCTGAACCCTGAACGGAGCGATAAAGGTCGCACCTTTCTGAGGTAGTTTGGGAAGAACCCTTGGCCCAAGTGTCGACTTCGTGTTGCTTGAAGTAGTGCTGAAGAAATGTTAAATTTCAGACAAAATTAAGAAACTCGTCTTGTTTTCACAAAGAAAACCTTTTCTCATTGTTCTCATTGAGTTGTTTCCATCTGCGTTACCTTTGCTGCTGAGGAATGCCTTCAAACTTGTTGGACACGGGGGACATCTTACTGACTGGCGGAGGGGTGGAGTCGCTTCCTGAAATATTAACATTGCAACAACAACAGAGGAAAAACTGAACGCCACATCAGAGCTCGGCCGGAGGAATTAATTAATTTGGTATAAATGTGGAAACAAATCAACATGCTGTGATGGTTAAAGAAAACAATGAGGGGAGGGCGTCTTCTGGCTGAGCTCTCCATGATGAGTGTGTCATCTGAACTGCTGCTGTTTACTCTGTGGACGGGTGGTGACGTGTCGGCGTGGGTGTGTGTGTGTGTGTGACAGGATGGAGAAACACAGTCGGAGATGAATAATTACAAGCCCAACAATATAAAAAGTCAACTTCTTATGGGTTTGAACATAAATTAAACAGGTTTTGCTAATTAAATACCTGCAAGTAGCTTACCATGCTAGTAGTAAAGCTGAACTTTACTGCTATCATAGTATGTATGTATGGGTGTGTGTGAGTGCGTGCATGTGTACGTAGGTAGGTATGTATGTATGGACGGACGGATGAATCAATGGACCAATGAATGGATAGATAAACCATCGGATGGATGGATGGATGGATGAACCAATGGACCAATGAATGGATGAATGAACCACTGGATGGATGGATGGATGGATGGATGGATGGATGGATGGATGGATGGATGGATGAACCAATGGACCAATGAATGGATGAATGAACCATTGGATGGATGGATGGATGGATGGATGGATGGATGGATGGATGGATGGATGGATGGATGGATGGATGGATGGATGGAT
>CAEGAE010006255.1:0-12048 GCA_903067095.1 Girardinus metallicus
TTTATTAGTTTATATGTGCAATCTTAGTCTTTTATGTATGCATGTGAGAAAAATTGCATATGTGTGTGACATTTTAATAGTATATATGTGCAATTTTAACATTTTGTGTGTGTGTGTGAGTTTTTAGTAGTGTGTGAGAGACAAAACATAGTTTTTGTCCTAAACGGCCCCTCAAATTTGACATCTGCATTCGTCACACACAGAAACAGTTTTCCTCTAGGAATTTTAATAATCGAGGTACTCGAATCACTCGAGGAATCGTCTCAGCCCTACCTGTAAAGAATATCTGCAGAATTGGGAAATACGCAGTTAAAGCAAGAGCTTGTTTTTTTTATTATCAAGGAAATAGTATATCGAAGCTTCCATAGAAGAAGAAAAAAAAGCAAAAACTTTCCATTCAGCAGCTCCCAGAAATCTTCAGACCACTGTTAAATGTCAGCATTTTTTAACCAGTTAAACTGTGTAGATATGAAAATACTGTTTTTGCTGCAGACCAAAAATATATTTGTTCACTTATCACAAAGCTTTCTGTTTATGCAGAATCACCATTTTCACAAATTGCATGGTTTCTATTCTGCAATTCTGGTTTATGTAACATAGGACAGCGAAGAAAGATGTTAATAACAGGAACAGTACAAAAACTGCACATTATTTTAAAAAATATATATTAGAAAGACGGTAAAGAAACCAGTCAGGGAGGCTGCCAAGAGCCCAGCAGCATCGCTGAAGAAGTGGCAGGAATTTCCCACAAGGCTGCTTTTGTCAACATGAAGCCAAAAATATTTCAATCTTAAGACGTGGGACGATTATGGACTAAGTGCTGAAACTGAAAGGTGTTGGATCTGTTATTTCAGCACAAGTATTTTAACTGTGTATTTGTACCAATTTTTTAAAACTGATATTTTGAATATGAAATCTGGACACTTAAATTTGGACAAAATGTGAAGTTAGATGATTTTCTGAAAACACAAAAGATTAGCCCGTTCAGTTTTCTTTACTCCTCCAGTCATCATATAGTTTTGGCAAAGATAAAAGCTACTATAATGAATCTGGTTTTTATACGCACTTTTAGAAAATTTTGTTTTTATGTGAACCTTTGTACCTTGATGCTGCTGTTACACCCAAATCTGTCCTTTGCTGGACAATGAAATCTGTTTCTATTCTATTCTATTCAATTCTAAAGTATCTCTTGTTGGTTGGCTGTACAGCAGGAATCCTCTAGAGTCTGATTTATTTTAACATGATGATAAATGAAAAATGTCAGATAAATGCATAAAGAGGGCTTGATGCTCCTCAGGTTTGTCCAGAGACCAACATTGTGATGATCAACATTGGTCTGCTGCTGTTGGCCTTCTCTGTCTCAGACGAGGAGCACTGCAGGTACTCTTCCTCCTCCTCCTGGTTCTACTCTTTAGCTTTTTAGTTCAGCGTTTCCCTCATCTCCGTTCTCACTTTGTGTCTTTCAGGCCAAACACGTACCATTCCAACCTGCAGGTCAGTTGGGACCTTAGCACAGGCGTGTGTCGCACTGTGGGTGTGGGTGACCTAACGGAAGTTAAGGGGCAGACTAGGTGAGTACACACACACACAGATCTGACTGTTCCTTGAAAAGCTGAGTGTAAGGGTCAATCCTCTCTGTCCCTGTTAGTGGGAGTGTGTGGAGTTCCTACAGAAAGTCGTGTGTGAACACCGTGATGAAGTGGTTGGTTCCTGAGAGCAGCTCCCGCTACATCAACCGCATGACCAACGAAGCTCTGCACAAAGGTGAGCGTAGGCTTACACACACACACACACACACACATCTGTGTCACGTCATCAATCTTGTCAATTTAACTGGGATGAACATAAAAATAATGTTGGGCAATTTTATTGATTAATCTACATTTTGGTTTTTGGAAGATCTGAATTGTTTTTCACCAATGCTGTCCTCTGGGTTTCCGTAGTTCTGAGTGACGTCAGCTCGCCCTGATCCGCCATCTTGCTTGACAACCGTGTTTTACAGCTTCTGTTTATTTGGACTCAGCGCAGTACTAGGGCTGGACTAAGATTTTTATTACTATTATTTTTAATTACGAGAATAAATCAAACAATTACCAGGATCCAGTCGTAATATTAGACAAATGAAGTAGAAATTTTCTGAGAACTCCAACATGACAAACAACATAAAAGTAAAAATGAGGACTGTTGAGCATCATGTGAAGTTATACTTTGGTGTCGGTTTTACAGATAAGGAAATATTTCATCTTTTATCACATCAACGTTAAATTATTATCATTAGCAGGACTTTGAAACAATGACGGAAATAAAAGTCACATTTGACAAATATTTTGTTTGTAATTTCTTTAGAAAAAAATAAAATAAAATCATATCTGGAATGAAACATTTTAGATTGTATTTGTAAGCCAGTCCTAGGTTTACATTTAGGAAAGTCTTGACTTTAAATGGCTTTTATATAAGGAAAGAAGTTGCCCCAAACTCAACAAACTGCAATGCACCGTGCAGTCTGACACCTTCCCATTAACTTGTTCAGCAGTGAGTTAAAATAACTCATGCATTGGATCACACAGACCATTAGAACTTTTCTTTTACTCATTTTACTCCAAAGATGCACAAATAATGATTGTCTTCATCCATAAACATGTTAATCTGTTCTGTCTGCCCCTCCGTCTGTCTTTGTCCATTTGTGCCTCCATCCACCCACTCATCCTATAAATTGATCTTTCCAGCCTTGCGTCCTTCTCTCCAGTTTATTAAGTTAGGAGATTTCACAGCTTTAAGATGAACTGAGAACTCTGGAAATTTGAGTAAAAATCTATTACATTTTGTGTGCGAACCCCCACCTCATTTTAAATAGTAACTGTGGGGAAAAAAAAACATTGTTCCCACAAAATGTTCTAACGTCTTGATCAACTTGTCTCGCTCAGGCTCGTCTCTGCAAGTGTTGGCAGACAGTGACCGATGCACCTGGATTGTATTATGAAGGGAAATTTCATAATAGGAACAAGGAAGGAACAAGGTTAACAGAAACCAAATCACACATTCACCCATGAAGACTCGTCCTCATCTTCAGCGAAGAGCTCACATCACAGCAGCACCCGCCACTGTAGAGGTTTTAAGTTTAAAAGTGTAATTAAAACTGAGCAAAAAAAAAAAAAAGGCTTGTCTGCTGCAGATTTTTGTTTATAGATTTGTAGTTGTTTTGTAAATCTTTACTGTAATATTGCAGCCACCGAAACCAAGAGCTGAACTGAACAAAGATGTTCTTTATACTTTTTTGTTTTGTTTTGTTTTGTTCTGGGGGGGTTTTACACAGGAAGGTATGCTGTTGATGTTTGACTGGCTCTGCGTTTGTCATAATTCAGTGTAGGTTTATTTGTGAGGAAGAGTGTGAAGTGAATGTTGATTTTGTGTAAAACACGATGCATTTGAACAAGTGTTTCCTCTCAGTCTGGGTCAGTTCAGTTCACTGCAGTACTTTAAACCAGAACCATCTCTGTACTGTTTTCATATTCCTGTCATAATCATCTGCCAACTGGATTAGAAAGGACTGTCTGACTGGAAATATTTTGTTAAATTAAAATATCTGAATTCAATTAAATGTTATTTAGTCTTTTGTGTTCACAGCCTGACAGATTACAACAGTGGCTTCATGTTACAAGATTGTCTTTTAAAAGAGCGGTGTTATGTATTTTCCTGGCACACGCTGTCATTTCCTACCACAATTAAGTAACTGTTATGTTGATTTATTATAAAAATGCCATAAATATCAAGCATAAACGAAATTTGACTTTGCAATTTAGCACCTTGAAATTGGCCTCTGTCTCTTTAAGAAACACCTGTTCTTTGAGGCTTCGCCCTCAATACATCACAACAGCTTCTCCACAGTGGTTACCATGACGGCATCTTGACAGATTCAAGGATTTGCCAAACATGCATAAAAGAATCATGGCAACCATTCATGTTTTTGAGGAGAAAATAACACAATATGAAGTTCATAGAGTTGATTTTACACAATACAACCCCATTAAAACTTCTTCCACAGATTACGGACATTAATCCCACACATTTGTTTGTGGAGATAAAGATAAAATGTACAACAACCTGGTGGCACAATATATTCATCCTTAATACTTTCTTTCCCCACTGATCAGATTTATTTTTCCCATTCAGTCTTAAATTCATACCAGCCACCAATTACAGTTGATCTGATTTATCTAAAGTAAAGTTAATTTTTCTGCTGTTTTTTTACATCCACATTTGCATTCTTTGGTTGATGCTGTAGTTTGTAGAGAAGCTACAGCATGGAATGGAGGATGAAAAATTCACAGTCTTGACTACTTTCTTTTTGTGATATTAGTGTTTTTTTGTTGTTGTTTTTAATGGGGCCAGTTGTACACTTAATGATCAACTATGGCTGAAAGTTTAATGCGCTTCACACACTTACTGAATGAGTGGTCAAATAATTATCAGCTAAGTTGATCTGACAGGTCTGTGGCCACATGTTGTTTACTTCTGAGTCAGTTTGTCTTCACATTTAATCTACACATTAAATGTTTTTTTCTTTTTCTTTACTGTGTCTAATAGTTACTATTATAACTATTACTTTGGACTTTTATTTTCCGTTTTCGTGTTACGGACCCTAGAGGGCGTTGTAAAAACAAAAATGATGCATAAGTCTTGTGTGGCTTGTGTACTGTTGTGCTGTGCTTCTTTAAAAATAGTTGAAACTTTTGCTTCCAAGTATTGAACATGCCAAAGTGACAGAATCTTTATCATTGCAGACAGAGCCCCTGCATATCGTCTCATTGTATTAATAAGTGAAGATGCCATAGTGTAACTGCTACATTTGTGTAGGACCTTTGTAATTCTTGAGGCACTTTTCTGTGGCAACCAAACATCTGGAAGCTGCTTGGTTTAGCTGGAGATTAAATTACGTTTGCCAAAGTATATGATGGATGGAAGGGTGAGACTGGAGTTTATTTACTTAAAAATATGTAACGTTATGTCAGAGGTGATATGTTTGGCATCTTGATCAGATAAGAAAGACGTGTTTAGGTGAGGAAGAAAGACGAGACAAAACTCAGGCGTGGAGAGGAATCACATCTCTTTAGTTGAAGGGATGAAGCTACAAACGTCGATCACAGATTTAGGTACAAATATCTCCAGTATAACATCAAGAGGACAAAATTTAGAAAAACGTTCCCCAATACAAGCAAGGAAAAAATTCACAAACTTTGACATCAAAAGGTCGATTTATACTTTTCAAGTCAGATATTTCTGTCATGTACATTTTAACAGAACATACCTTTTTTTTTTTTTTCATTTGCAAAGATCTTTGGTGGGATCTCGATGAAGAGATGGTCCTGAGAGACATCCCACTGCTAGAATTTTTAGTTTCACACTTGGAACATAAAAGTCATTTTTTTGCTCATGCAACACAAGAAGCTGCAGGATGTGAGCATTATGTTCTTTGGAGGAGGGGAAGGAGGGGGGTCCACACAGAGCCACCATATTCACATGCTGTTTCCACTCTGGATGATGGACGTTAGGACAACATCTTAAGGCAATAATGGTAAGACGACATAAAAAATAGAGCAGATATAGATATTTAACCGTTTTCACAAAAGATACACAATAAAATTCATCCACAGTATGCCATTTCATAAAATAAACATCAGCTTCCTTCTCTACAAAAACCTCTTGAGACAGCTTCAGCTGGTACAACGCAACGGAAATGCTCCTAAAGAGCCAGGATGGGTTTTGGCCTGGCCATGTGACCTGCTGAAAAGGGGCACAGCGTTGTAGAAAGGGTGTGTGTGTGTGTGTGAAGGGGTTGCACGTAAACCAAAACATGGGTGAAAGGGAGAAAAGAAAGAAAGACCATCACCTAGCAGGAGTGCCACCATCTTTTCTTTTTAAATAAATATACAGGGCCTTGCAAAATTATTCATACCTTTTTTTTATTTTTTTTTACATTAGAACCAAAAACTTACGTTTTTTAAATTGGGATTTTATGTGACAGATCACTTGGAAGTAGTGAGCAACTATAAAGTGGATGGAAAATATTAGTTATATTTTATCTTTATAATAGTCTGAACAAATTTCCAGTTTTCCACAAGCAAAGTGGGGAACACATGCTGTGGGAATACTTTTGTTCAGCAGGAATAAGGAAAAACATTTTTTTTAAAAACCTGTGGGAAATAAATTCAGTGTCTAGATGTGGAAAGGTGGTAGAAACATATCCCAAAGAGACATGAAGCTGAAACTGAGTTGAAAGATGATTTATGCAAATACCTGATTGACTGCAAAACAAAAACAAAACCACATATTCTTTCCTTCCACTTAAGTCATAAAGTACTTCCTGGTGATCTACTCCATCAAAATCCCAATAAAATCCGCTTTGAGATGCGATTTTAAACAAAGACGTGAAAACGTTCAAAGGGTGTGAATACTTTTGACAGGCACACTAGTTACTAACCGTACTAAAGTTCATGACAACACCAAGACCACTTCACAGGACATTCATTTATTAATCCACAATGCAGAATAGAATATATGTGTGTTTATATAGATCGCAAACCTTTTGTTTGTTTTTTTTTTAGATTAGTAATCTCTTAAAGGCACAGATTATCAGTTAAGTGGCCAAATAAAGAACAAACTCCAAAAAAAAAATTAAAAAAAATGGCAACCTCACCTAAAACTGCTCAGACATAATTCATGCTGCTGTATCGGTCCAGATGCTACTCTTAGATGTACGTTTCTTACAGAGACATTAATTAAAGTCCTGCCCCCCCTCTCACCCCACTGCATAGTCATTTCATTAAAGGCAAGCAATGCGTTTGAGTTAAAGAAGTACTGCTGAAGGAGACGGGACGATTCTCATCTCTCCACAGCACTCAGGTCAGTGGTTAAGGCAGGACAGGAGGGAAGTCAAGAGCGTGTCAGGCTTTACGGGCGTGGACACTGGACAGACGGGGAAGGCACAGGGAGCAAGGGGAGAAGGGCCGGAGTCGGTCGAGTGAAGGCAGAGAGGTCAACGACAGCAACAAAGAAGTACAGAACAGAGAGATAAAAGAAATAATAAAAAAAAAAAATCAGAGATGGGCTCTTCCACATTCCCAGGTTTCACAAACAGACGAGCAGACATGATGCAGACGGCTGTGGTTTCAGGACAGGATGGCATGATCTGAAACGTAAAAGCGAGCGCGCGCATTTAACTCAGGGCGATGCGCCGTGGGCCTGGGTCAGGGCGTGGTGCAGGTTCAAACTGGTCCTGGGCTGCTTGGCCGGCGGCTCCATGTCGCACTTCTCGTCGTCCACCTTCAGGGAGCTGGACTGCAGCATGATCTCGCCACTCTCCTCCTCGCTCTCCTCCTCGTCGTCGTCCTCTTCTTCTTCTGACGGACAAATGTCGGCGGTAAGGACAAGAGCTTGAGTGAAAGCTAAACGCGCATTGCCGTCACAGAGGAAAATACATCTTCAGACATTATTACTTTACCTTTATCCAGATCTGGAGAGTTTCTGTTCTTAACGGTGCTGGCAAACTGCAACAGAGAAAAGACAAAACAGCAAAGATGAAAGGAAGATCAAATCCAAAAATACTGCACCTTGAACCGAGAGAGCGCACGCCGTTACAACATACTTCTCCCATGACCGCGATGGGCGTCTCCCCTTTGGCCTTGGCCACCCTGTGCTCGATCAGGTAGTACATGTACTCGTCGTACAGCAGGCGGATCAGGTGGAAGGAGCCGAAACTTGCGGCGCTGCGCAGAGTCAGGTCCCGGATCACCATGGAGCTGGGGAAGAAGGAGGTTATGTACAAAATGTACGTTGAAAGAAAGAGCTTGAAGCTTTTCCTAGTCTGGGTTTTGCCAACTTAAATTTAAGACCTGCATCTCCACAGGAATGTACAAACTTCATCCAGCCGACCGGCAACAAATGTGTACTTACCTATAGAAGGACCAGTTGAGCAGAAAAACTTTGGCCGCCTTGGGCAGCGACGCTGGGTTTTGCTCATAGGGCTTTAGCACCTGGGATACGACTCCATCCAGCCAGGAAGCCCACTGCTCGAGGGAGTTCTGCTGCTGCAGCGTGGTCTTGAAGTCCTGCTCCAGCCGCTGGACCACGCGGTCTTCACACTGACACACCCAGGATGCCTGCTCCTGAGGACGGGGACACGGGGCTCAGTGTCCAGCCACCCCGCTTCACAGAGACGGGCAGACAGCGAGCATCAACACCGACCTGCACATTGGTGAAATCGACGCGGTTGAGGTCGGAGAGCATTTGGTTGATCTGAGCCGAGTTCTTGAGGACGGCGCGGGCGGCCTGTGCCAGATGGTTCAGGCTGGTGTAGCGGCGTAACGTCTGGGAGAACGAGCCCACGCACACGACCTGGAAATGAAACACGTAGTAGCCTTAGCAAATGGCTGAATGTCAGAAAATCACAACATAAACATCAATGTCAAGTTGGGGTTTTTTAAAACAGATGAGACAGAAAAATAAGGAGACGCATTTTATCGATATTTTGGTAAAGTGTTAATTTCTCCACATTTGTCATCTTACAACCAGATTTTAATTTGTGGGTCACAGTTTTGTCCTAATTGGATCAAAAGGACTCCATCTGCATCCATCACCAGAGGCATTTTTATCATTCAGGGGTCACAGAAAATCAATCCATGACCCACAAATGGCCCTTGAGCTTCACTTCGGACACCCCCGATCTAGACCAAAGATGCTCTAGGAAAAAATGAGTTTTGTTTGTCCCCTGACCACAAGCCAAGAATGGTAAAAGTTGGTCCACCAATAGAAAAAGAAAACAATTGCAAAATTTGGAAATTGTCTGTTTTCCTTTTAATAAGGCAGCACTCTGAACTTCCTTTAATGATATACAGATTTCATTAAAACTTTGTTTATTGTTGCGCAGGTAAAACAAACAAACAAACAAACAAACAAAAAAGCCCAACACACAATAAACTTGTTTTTCCATTTTTTCGTGCCAGTAGTTTAAATTTGCCAGTTTTGTCCACCAGAGGAAAGCATTTTGGGCACCACTAATCTAGACATTAAAATTTCACATAAATCCCACCAAAAAGGCGGTTTGGGGAAATAACACGACAAAACGTGGAAAAGCTCAAGGGGTATAAATACTTTTGCAAGGTTTTGCATTCAAAGACGTATTTGAACTTCTAACATGTTTATAAAGCACCTTAATTAAGTTGTTCAAGTAGTAAAACTAAACAGGAAGTCTAAAACTTCCTGTTCAGTTTGCCAGACTGGCAACCAGTCTGTAAACGTTCTCACACCTTGATGCGAACCATTTCCTCAGGGATGTTCATCATGGCGCCCGTCAGCCAATTCTCCAGACTCTTGGCAAAGTTGCGGATGGCCTGAGTTAAGGCACCTAAAGGCGGGGAATTTGTTATTAAGACAACGAAACGTACCATGATCGCTCTAAACATTTGAAAACAAAAGGAACTGTTCTACAACAAGCTAAATATGCAACACACTGGTAAAAAAAAATAAATAAAAAATCACCACATTTACTGTAGTTTTTTTTTTTTTTAAATCACAAATTATTTTACATAACTAACATGAACAGATTCGATTTTTCTTGCTTTAAATACAAAAACATGAAAAAAAAAAAAATGCTGCAACATCAGCACGCCCTTGTTCTTTGATCGCCAAGTTTGACGCAGCTGAGAGTTGATCTCCGGGTTTCCTCGCTGACTTACTGGGGATGGGTCTCAACACGTCTGGGATCAGGATCTCCACCAGCGTCTGGTAGAGCAGGTTGTCGCAGTCCCTGGTCCAGCGCAGCACCGGTTCAAACTTGCACAGAGCCACCAAACAGGACCTGGGCAACCGTTTCTCAGACTCGTTGTGACTGACGGGGGAGTTGCACAAGAGAAGAGTGTTTCTGTCTTTGTGGCGGTGAGTTAGGTCAGCCTGCAACCTTAAACATTCATTTATCTTATTGGGATTCTATGTGACGAAGGAAGTGGATGAAAGTCAGGAAGTGGAAGAAAGGTACAGGTTTTTTTTTTTTTTTTTATGTAAATAACAATATGCGACACGTGCCACTGTGTCAATAAACTATTTATTAATAAACTGACATTTAAAAAGTTGGTTGTACTGACTTTTGTTTAGGGATGTCAGCGTTAAACGGGGGCTAAATCCAGATGCACACCACACTTTTTAGATTGGAATTTTTGACAAAGTTTGATCATCCTGTCACTTCACTTCAACGTGACAGTCAGGTGCTACTGCGTCACATGAAATCCCAATAAAATGAGAATAAGAATATAATTTCTTGACCACCAGAGGTGACGAGAAGTTAATCCAGCCAAAGTGCTAGATATTAGCAAATATAACCATTAGAGGTATAAAATGTATAGCACAAGTGTGGCGTAACTTAAATAAAATAAAATTAAATAAAAACAAATACATACAAGGAAATATGCAAGTCTATAAATCTACAAAGAAATCCAGAGTAAATTTAAAGGTGTTGTGTAGTCTGATGGCTACATGCGGAAATGACTTTCTGTGACAAGGTTCAAGGGGGATTACTAATCCCTTTGAGAAATTTTACTAAGACGTTCATAATCGTGTTTAAGATGCTTACAGGTTGAGAGATTCTGCGTCGTTGCTCTGGCTGAACCTCCAGAAGGATTTCCACAGAGTCTCAACCAGCGTGAACTGAAGGTTGATCATCACATCCAGAACAGCCTGTGAGCGAGAGGGAGGAGCGTTACGTCAACGTTCCACTAGCCGGTTGGAAATGTATATTGTTTTCACTTTAAAAATCCAATAAGATAAAAACAAGATAATAATGCAGAAACACATGGAATGCTGTCAGTGAGTAAAGCTATCCGGTTCCTACCTCACAGTGCTCTCTGTACAGAGCCTGGAAGGCCTTCAGGTGCTCCAAGTGGATCCCATCGGGCAGGGCTTGATCTTGCAGATCAATTTTCACAAATTCTGGCAGCAGCTTCGATGCTTCTGAAAGCACACACACACACACACACAAAAAACCCCAGAACATAAACACTTAACTTTTATTTCTTCTCGTGTCAAGACAAAACAAACAAAAACACAAAGATGTTAGCGTCTGTAGCCTCTCACTCAGTCATCAGGCTAAGAAGAAATCAACTGCTGTGATAAAACCATATAACAATAAACAAAAGGGGAAACATGTGGGGTTCACGTTTCTCACCGAGGAACTGCTGATACTGTTGCACCTGGGCTGAAATATCAGAGAGCGCCGCCACCTGATGCTGACCCGCCACACCCGACGTCCCGTTAGCGATCCCCTGTGTCTTCTGCAGTGGCTTTATCCTGTCAAAATCATCAGGGAAACGCATCGGAGCGCACAAAACCCGTCAGAATACGACACGTGGAAAAGCAGCTTATACAACACGAAAAAATTTAAATAAGTTGAAAATGCATTTCAGATGTTACGCCACTCTAACAGATGAATATACTTTAATCCAAACTAATTCAATTGCAGCTCTGGTTGTAAGTTTAGATTGCAGATATTCTTATATATCTGCTCCGTTCATCTTCCCATAATCTCTGTCCTTGCAGAAGAAAACATGACCACAGCAACAATGATGCCACCACCAAGTTTAATCACTGCTATGATGCCACTTTGGCTATGTACTATGGAAATGTATTCAAAACATTAAAATTAGTTTTTTTTTTACATCATTAAAGTACTATTTTTGACATGTAAGATTGAGTACTGTACAAATTTCGGGCAGTTCCATATGATTGGCCAATCACCACTAAAATCATTAGTTTGTATTTCAGTCAGTTCGCTTATTTAAACAAGGATACATGTATTGTTCATATAAAGGGGCAGTATTCTGTATTTTTCAGCCACACAGTGCCATTTTATAGCACAATCAAGTAATTATGCTAGTTTCAGTTACTATAAATGTCCTTTATACACTGCCTGGCCAAAATAAAAGTCGCCACCTGGATTTAACTAAGCAAATTGGTACAAGCCTCCTATTGGATCTAGCAACATTGTGTGCCCAAAGAATGAGG
>CAEGAE010006257.1:0-103447 GCA_903067095.1 Girardinus metallicus
CAGGTTAATTTTCTAAACTACAGAAAAGTAACTGTTAGAGAAGCTCAAATGTGAAAAATTGGACTGATATTGATATGCGATAGTAACACTGCTGTTATGTTAGATTTACCAATGTTTTATTTTGTCTTTTTTTTATCCGATTAATCGTAAGAATAATCGATACATTAATCGATTACTAAAATATTCCCTAGCTGAAACAGTTACTAGTTTTAATGTATTGACATTTTAAAATAAAATTACCATATTGCCATTAAAGCCATATTTGGCGACAGTGGTCAAACTTTCTTTTATAAAAACTCACCATCTACGACAGTGCTAATTCTTAACATTTCTTTAAAAAATATATAAAAAGCATAAAAAAATTTTTGTCCCCAATACATGAGTATTAATCGTCTCCTCCAGGTGCCACTAGCTGTCTTGTAGATAAAAGGTAGAAGCAAGATAAAGTTTAGGCTTCACACCAGCTTTGTATGGGATATCCAGAGTGCGGCCCAGAGGCCATTTGTGGCCCTTAGAATGACTGTATCCATTATTTGGACTGCTAGCACAACTGTTTAACACAAATTGTTTGTATTAAACAATAAATTGCATTGTTTAAGAAAACTTTTTTCTTAAACAGAGATATTTACTGATCCAGAAGAATCTTCTTCAAATGGGAAATTCAACAACTTTTTGCTTGTTAAAAACAAGTCACCCTTACAATGCATGCAAATATGTACAAAGAACAACACTATTGAATCACCTTCCCCCACTAGTACTTCAAACTAGATAATTATGATGCGTGGCAAGAAGACTTGACACTTTGGGGTCAGAGAAAAGTGTTTAATAGTGTTGCGATAGGAAAATTTCACAATAATGACCTTAAACATTAAATAAAGCATGCTACAGTTTGAATAGCATATTTCGAAACTGATGTAAGAGCTTTTCAGTATCCTCTTTGCTTGTAAAAATCAGAATAGGCTGATTGTTGGGTGGACAACGTGTTGGACTGCAGAGAGTTATTTGTTCCAGATAGATATAACGTAATGCAAAAGACATTCTGTATGTGTTGGTGAGATCAAATAAAAAAAAAAATGCTACTTAACATTTTGTGAACATTAAATCACTGCACTGTAGCAAGATCACCCTGTACCCTGTAGAAATGTCATAATTGTTTACCTTTTAAATTAAGATATGTGTCCCTTTGACTTTGGCAAATCAGTTTGAGACAAAATGTACAGAATGTAAGCTTTTAGTATGGCAATGTAATTAAAAAATAATAATTCTGTATAACACAAGCTGGTAAAATTGTCCAAACTCATAAAACTCTTCAAAAATCTACTTGGACCCAAGGAGATTGCAATGAATTAAAAACTGTGATTTAAGTAGAAAAGAAAAATTGTGATATAATTATTTGCCAAATTGCCCAGCCCTTAAAATCCTATCAAGTACTGCCTTCAGGCAGCATATTTATGTTGAAAGATATGTGCAGCTAAAACACATGATCAGTGTTTTTACCTCTTTTATGCAGCCATCCCTCCTTGACGATCACCACATTGGTCATGTTGGTGGACAAGATGGAGGATCCAGGTTTCCCACCAGGAGAGACACAACTTTGTTTCCTTCACTCAGCCCAATGCAGGAGCCTGCAGATGGGATCCTGGGGTTTAAGGCCGCCTTCTCAATGGTGGTAACCTATTAGTCGAGGAAAAGTAAAAATTAGCCCCAAGCTGAGGTGAAAGATCTTTTTCCATCTGTCTAAATTTTAACCCTCTGGTCAACAAAGCAGATTGGAAGCAGTGTAACTCAGAGGATCCTGGTGCTTTATGGCCCAGCCAAAGGAGGACATGCTGCAGCAACAGTGGTGTTGTTTTAATAAGAGGAACCTGCAACATTTCAAGGTTCAAATGACGGCGCGAGGTCGTGAGTTTTGGCATTCATGAAGTTTGCCGTATTGGAAAATTACACGTTGTTCACAACCTGCACAACCATTCCTGATAGACCAGGAGTTTTCCCCTCCACCATGACCAGAGCTGCTTTGAAGGAAAAAAAAAAAAAAAGGATGATGTCAAATTATTCTCACACAAGCTACACACTTTAATAGGCTGTCAGGCTTGTTTTGCTTTTGTATCAAAATGTAACCTTCAGCTTTTAGCATAGCAACACATTCACATTTTCCAGCTGCTGCAATAACAACTTTCCTCAAATATTAATCCAGGGATGCAATTTTAACCCAAAGGTAACTTCATATCGTTTCAAGAAAGAAAACATGCAACAAAAAAAATTTACTTGTGATTAAAATCATTTCGATATGATCAAAGCAGTACAGACACATTCATAGTTGAGGGGGTTTCCAGTGAGGTGCAAGACTTAAAAGAAAATTTGAAAAATCAACATCAGCCAGTAAAAAAAGGCATATATAAATACTTTGCTAAACTCAAGTGGCTGCGACTTGCTAACATGTATTATGTGCATTTGGGCAGTGCAATATTTGCGATATAGTCAAATGAACAGAAGCAGTTTATCAGCTGTATAATTTAGTAAATGGATTGACTAATAAAAACTGCTAAATTTAATTGTCCTAAGTTTAATTACATGTACAGTGGACAGCAGGAATCCATGTGGACCATAGTTTCTGCACATTCTAGTACCTCATTTAAGAACTATTTGAATTATATATATATATATATATATATATATATATATATATATGAAAAAAGAATTATAGCATATTTAGTTCAAAATGAAATGGCACCCGAATTCCTCTGAGCCACCAGTGATCTTCTCAAAAAGATGAAAAAAGCAATAAAAAACAAAAGTAACGACTTAGCTTACCAAATTTCAGACCTACATCGGAAATCCGGACTTACCCTTTAACTTTTCAAAGGTTTGAAATTGAAAATTAAAATAAGTTCCTGTAGAGACCCAGATGGATTAGATTGTCTCAGTTGCCAACAAGCAAGTTAAATGCACACAACAGGCTGCAGTGCATGAGCATCTAAAAGGCAAGCACTGCACAGCCATATGCCAGCTTTGCGTGGATAAAGGTGAAAACACATCTGTGCTCACTGAAGTGGAGTCAATATTTCTATGTGAATCATTTCTCTCTATTCACACACATCAGATCTATGGTGCCAATGTGGTTGCGCTTGAAAGCAAAACTAAAAAGTCTGGCTGCGCATCAAGCTGTGGAGGAGCGCGGGTAACCACTCAGACACCTCAAGTGTTTATAACCTAAAGTTTCAGTCATTTGGGTTAGTGTGTCATAGTCAAAATTTCTGTAGTAACATTATTAATAATGTTTACAGTGACGTTTATGCAAGATTTTAAAAAGGCGTATTGCAGAAAAGATGTGAGGCAAATATAATTTCAGTCAAGTCTAACACATTAGGAGCGAAGTTAACAAGTAAATAAGATTAGTCTGTAGTTGTAATCCAAGCAAGGCTGTTATTGTACCAGCCTTACTATTCACCAATACAACATGATAAAGTTTGTTTGTAGTGTCAACTTCAAAATATTTACCAATCACAAAAATCTAGTCAATGAAGAACAATTTATTGCAAGTTTAGGGAACAACTTCTGTTCTTGATTAGATGTCCAAAATATAACAAAAACAAACAAACATCACATTTGAGAAATGTCTTCTTGAGTGCAGACACATTGTTTATTCTGAAATCCAGAAATATGACAGTTCATGGTGCTTTGCAAAAGCACCAAGTTTCAGGCTATTTGGAAAGCCTGGAACTTTTTCAAATATTGTCAACTTAAATCTACTTTATGAAATTTTGTGTAAAGATACACAAAATCTATCACACAGATTTTGTGTAATAGAAATAGTCCTATTATAACGGGACTATTATAATACTCCAAAAGGAAAGTGGAAGAATAAAACCAAATATAAAGTTTACTCTTAAAAAAAAGAACTCCTGAAATTGTGGTGCAACCTTGTAAAACATGGTAGATCCTACTCATCTTTCACTGAATTTACAGCAAAAGCCATTTGTTGTCTGTCAGTTTGACAAACTTGACGCATCTAGGAACTGAAATTTGTCTGCACGGTTCTTCGTAAAATAGCTCAGGCTCAGTCATAGCATTTTCATAGCATTTTTATTTTGACCCATAATGCACCGCAAAGAAGATTAGACAAAAATGGCTACTAAGATTGCTTGACATGTTTTGATCAAGACAATTGTTAAGATTCTCCATGATGCTGTTTGCCAACATTCTCTAACAAACTTCTGAGGCCTTCACAGACAGATATATTTCTACTGACATTAATTTACACATCACCCAATATATTAAATCAGGTGACTATATTGGAGTTTATTTAGTATCAATTTAAAAGGGGCTCAATACATATGCACACCACACTTTTCAGTATTATTTACAAACCCATCTTTTTGCTTCAGCTTCACTTCAGCTACACTTACTTGCCAATTTGTTTCACTCAATAAGATGAAATACTCTGAGCTTTTCCATATTTTGATTAAAATCTCAATCTTCAAGGGATGTGGATACATTTGCGAGGCACAGTATGTATGGTTAAAAGGCATAGAGTCATCTGCTAAACTGGCTCAAATCCAAAACACTTATCAGTCATCCATCAACAGCTCACACTAAAACCCTGCAGGCTATCACTACAAAAACACTTGACACTTTAATCCATTCGAGCCAACTTTATAGAATATAAAGGCTGCTTTGAATGCAGGGCAGAAGGAAAACAATGATCAATTGGCATCCTTGCGTACACAAAGAACACCGGGCAATTCCTGACCATTGACTAAAATCTATTTTTCTGCAGCTGCATCAGAGAAAGGCCATCAAAGCAGAGAGAGAGAAAGAGCTGCGTTTCACTGGCCTCATTCAGTTTACTGGTGAGGCCAAACAACAGGAAGTGAATGTGTCTATTGACAGACAACAAGTCATATCAGTACAGCCTAGGGCCTAACTACATCTGTCACTGAGTGTGTGACAAACACGTTTTTGCTGTAATGCTGTTCTCACTTCTACAAGTGAGCAGATTTGAGATTAAACCATCATAAGCAGAGTTCATTTTTGCTCAGACTTAAGCAACACAGACACCGAGTGCAACTCAAAACTGGGGTTTGTTCAAACCGTCTGATCCTTTCAGCTTCAAGACTGCACTCCGTGACACAGGCATGAACATATTATACACAAATTGGGATACATCGCATAAACAAACTTGATCACACACAGAATCACAGTTTAAGAAGCAACACATGCAAAAGGACTGGCTCTAGAGCCACAACAGAGCGCTGCTGTTTTAATAGCAGCGACCTGTTGCTACTGCAGCCTGTATGGAAAAAGCTGGGCTGCTGCCAGTGCTGCAGCCAGCAGCCACTAAATGAACCCAGTACCCTGACAGCGGGTCACATGGTCCACAGGCCTATGGGCCACCGCCTGCCTGCTTGAATGTCCTCATGTCAGGGGCGGTTTCCAATCATTCATCTTTCTGGCTCCAGCTTCAGGAGGGTAGAAAGAGGCTGGAGGTGGGGCGAGAGGGGGGTGGAAGAGACACCCCATTCAATGCAAATCACTGTCATGCTGCAGAAGATGCCACACACCGAGCCTGTCAATGAGCCAGACAGGACGGTCCCATGCATTTCAGGCAGGAAGCAGAAAATCAGGCCGACATCACCACACCACTTCCGTCATCACAGATCAATAGAAACCGTTTCTCCTCCGTTTTCTAGGTAAACAAGATGAGACAGCGGCATATTTGCTGCTACAGAAGATTGAACAATTATCCAAAATGATCGCAAGGAATCGAGCAGATCAAATAATCTCACCTGTTAGTGAAACTAGCCCCTGAGGCAGCACTTGTTTGCGTTCAAATGCTACAGTGGAACTGGTATTAGTATGAACTACTATACAGTCCCAAGTTCCTCTTTCAGGTTCCCTGAAAATAGACCATTGATAACAAGAATATTGCAGCAACTGTAGCCGAGCAACCATGAAAGAAAAATAGATGCGTTGCAATGACTTGAAAAGCAAAACCTTTATGACTCACGTTTATCCATTTACTTTTAAGCAGTTCAGACAAACTGAAGTCCATTTCAAAGAAGCAACACACTCAAATCAAATGGCAAAGAGAACACAAGCAGAGTTAATAAAATCTCACATGTTCCAAGCAGGTCTGCATCCCAATTTTGTCTGCTTAAAGCATCAAGATTTCAAACAACACTCCTCAGATTCCACATGCAACCATTTACGTCAACAGAACTGCGAGGGGGTATTAGGTGGGAGGTGACTGGTATTTTCAAAAACAGAACATTGAGCGAGCCAAGCAAGTCACCGGCTCCTTCATTACGCCAGCTTGTTGCGTCTTCGCCGGGTCACATGCCAGGCCCCCGTTGCGTACACACAAACGGTCCGACGTAGTCTCATGACCGGTACAAACATTCTGACACTTGAAGGCATGAAGGGTACAGCATGCCTGGGGACAGTGTTGTTCTACCACTCTGGGAAACTCAGACACTCAGAGATTACAGTGTAGAAAACGTTTAAGACAAATCCAACCTTAAACCTAAATCAGATGTATGTATCCATTGTATGGACTTGTTTTTAAAAACACATGTCAAACTATTGCAAAAAAAAAAAAAACAACAAATCAATCTATACAAAAATTTGTTTAATTGTATTCTGAACAATTGCTGCAAAACGTTCTAGTCATAAGTGGAGGTGTATATCACACTACGTGGATCTCAGCAATGTTGAGCAATAAAACTAATTAAAGAAGTGAGCAAAGTGAGTCACAACAGACTACAAGGGACAGATTATCAAAAGACATTTAATTGATACTGTAATCAAACTGAAATAAAATACTATAAGCTACTAACAACTAAAAATGACCACCAAATAGGCCCCAACTATAATACTTGATTGCAGCATTCATGCACCTGAAGTACAGCCCAAACCATTGCCATTCTTCCAGTAAACAACAAGGAGGAAGTAAAAAAAGGAAATAAAATCCCGTTGCTTGACCTTCAGAAAGTAGTTCTTCAGGTGAGCTAAAGTAGTCAAGATTTCAGACTGCAGGAAGTACCTGCAGTCTGGTATGGGTATGGGTTTTTCCAGTAACGAAAAACCCATACCCATTCAGAGTGATACACCTGGAGAATAGCTTTAACTCATTTGGCAAGTGGCAAAAATCCACAGAAAACAAATATCTTTAAAAAAAATAAGAAATGGATGAATGCATACGAGTCTGCTTTCCCATCCACTGCATCACGGCTTTGGGGAGTCAAACTATCATAAAGCTGAAACTCTTCTCAAATACTACAAGAAAGCGTGAGAATTAATATTAAAAAGTAACTTATTTGCCACATTGTCAATATATTAGCCACTACGAGTGTTGAGCATTTCATTCACATCACCATTTTCACCGCCTTTGCAGTTCTGCTAATTTTGTACTCAACTTTATGTGGTTTCGAAATGATGTCTTCTACCTTGTCCTGACCAAGTCGTACCCTTCAAGTTTCATACCCACTTTGACAAACAAATACTTAAAGCAAGCTTCTATACTTTACTCATGGTGAACTGCAAGTTGCACATTTTTTTTTAGATGTAAGGTTTTGGTCTGACAGCAACTGTGTTATATTTCTGAAAACGGCGATGTTTCACAAACATGGAAAGGATTCAAATGGCCTCATCCTTAGCAGGAATGGGCTTTTTTTTAAAACCTTTAGACTTTGTAGATTATCTTTAATTCGAATGAAATTCAAGTTACACGACTCAATATTTACCACTAGTAGGTAATTTAGAGTTATCCATGAGAGATATAATTCAAAATATTGAGTGTAATGGAAAGTTTTCAGTAAAAGTAAAGTGATGCAGTCCACATGAATAAATGGTTTGTTTACAGGTATGAAAAGGAGTATGAATTGATCAGCCTTTTTCATTCTTGTACCCACTGTGATGTCATCTCAAATACACACAAAGCAGAGTTTGTGCTTTATCTTCTCCCTACTGCACATTAAAAAAATAAATAAAAAGAGTGGAAGTCAATGTGTTATAACCCATCTCTGTTTTTATTGTTAGCATAAACTTGCTGGTTTTAAAAATAGAAATCTCTGCATAGTAACTTTAAACTTCCATCAACATGCTTTTCAACATGCTCGCACAAATAAACTCAGTGATTTAGAGTAGATACGAACAACTGTCATTGCTGTAGGTGGTGTTGATAATGACAGTGAAGACATGAAAAACATGCATTATCTCATTGCACTGATTACTAGAGTGGAAAACTACAAAATAACACTGTTGTGGCCACTTTTCTCCCTTAAGACCTCCCTGAAGTTCTAAATTGTGGACCAAGGGAGTCAAAAGGCCCCATTTTGAGAGTTACAACAAAGGTGGGCTACTGTTATCTGTTACTGTGATAATTTAAAACAACAAAGATTAAACGTTTGGCAACAGAGCAGATAAACAAATACAGAGGTCGTTTTTATTAAACAATGAATGAGCTGCCCTCCTCTTGTTGAGCTCATTTGTTTTCATTCGCCTCCCGGGGCCATGAAGCTCCAGCAAAAACAACTTTTCCAGCAGAGGTGGACAGTTTCAAGCACAAGCAGATACTCTGGCGTGTTCGCTGAGGTCATTGTCATAAACTGAGTGGTTTACATCTCGAAAAGTGCCTTAAATGCTGCATAATAATTCTTTAAGTTGAATTTATAAGCCGAAGAGAAGCCACAAAAGTGGCTAACTCCAGGTTTGCTTTTAGCGATAGAAAGGGGCCTAGCGGGGCAGCTTGGGTGAGAATAACCGCATCTCATGTTAAGTACAATGGGGACCTACCCTGTTTTAGCTCTCGGCCTCTTGTAAACAACCATGCGAAGGAAAAGACGGACATTTACCTGGACAGCAGCTCAACAGTGTGCCCGTCTCATTATACTTTGGTGCTTCGGCGGTGTTTTAAGTTGGTAAGTCCTTCAACAATGTGGACAGAAGTGCTCTCATTTACTCCGTTTCTTTTTGCCTTTCTTCCACTACACCTCCCAAACGCGCTGTCTGCTGTGCCTCTGTGGCAGCCCGCCGTCTCCCGGGTCCTATCGCCCACCTCATATCAGTCGTGCTCGCTGGAGGAGTGTCATTGAAAAAAACATGTGCACTGGCCCCGATGAACCCTCTGTTCTATCTAAGCAGCTAGGTAGTTCCCAGTAATACAGGTGCATCTCCAAACAGCAATATATCTTTAAAATGTTAATTTATTTAGCTGATTCAGTTCTAGAAGTAGGATAGCAGAATATAATATAAATATCCTGTAAACGTACGTAAATATACAAAATTAAAAATACACAATAAATTCAAACAGAAGCATCCAGTTTTTATTTTTGAAAATTACTCAAATTATATGTTGTCTTATCCTTCCTCCATAGAAAAAAATAAAATTGTTTTAAAGCATCAATAAAAGTTTCAGATTAATGTGACATTGATGCTGATTGTGAGTGTATGTAAACTTCTGACAAACAGCAGTGTATATTTACATGTAATGGTGAAATTATTCAGCAACTGTCCACAATTTCAAATTGTACATCTGGGTGAGCATACTGTGATTTGATGTCTCATGAAACTATAAAATAAAATCTGAAGAATAAAATCTGAGGACTAAATTAAGAAAACCTGCTTCTGGGCTGGTAATTTGTGTGTGTTTTTTTTTTTTTTTTTGCATTTTAATTGTGTTCCTTAGCTGAGGAAAAGTTAGAAAAAAAATCTGTGGAGACTAACTTGGCCTTAAGAATGATTTTCAGAAAGATTTTTATCATTATAATCAAGATTAAGTTGTAAAAAGATATCATGAAGAACTGTTCTATCTGTGTTCTAAAAAAGTAACTAGTACAATTTTCAACCAAATCATGCCAGTAAAAACATGGCCTAGGTGCTCAAGAGGACATCTATTAGTTGTGCACTCTAACGTTCATGGAAAGGGGCAAGAGGAAAACCACTGTTGAGGGAAAGCCATTAAAATAATATTTAAATTTGTCATAAGCCACTTAAGGATATATAGCAAATGTGGAAGACATTTATTTTTCTGACAGGTGAGTCCATAAATAAACTTAGCATGAAAAATATTGTATAGTGGACAATTAACACTGAAAACTTTGTCTTCTAGCAGTGTAAAAGCATACTGTCAGAGATACATTGGAATGGTTTAGAAAATTAACACAATATGTTATACTGAACACAGAGAAGCATAGTAGTGGCAGCAGCGTGCTGAGGAATGCTTTACTTCAGCAGCTACATGAAGCTGATGATGGAGCTAAGTTGCAAAAGACTTAACATTTGGGTGAAGGTTCACCATGGCGGAGTAGCCAGGGCTACAATAAAATAGATTACATCAAAATATGTTAGAATTTCCCAGTCACCATTCAGACCTGTTATTTGAGAATACACATCAAGTGGAAAAACTTGATGTGTAACTGATGTTCACAGATGCTCTCAGTCCAATTTGTCTGAGCTTGAGCTATATTGCAAGAAAGATGGACAAAGATATCAATCTCCAGATGTACAGAGACATTTTACAAATGAATAATTAAAAATTATCATTATTACAATTATTACAATTTACTCACAAAATATAATTTTCATTAAGAAAATTTATTTCTTCTTTAGAAGAAATTAATTATATGATAACTTTTGCTGGCTGTTTTACAAAGCATTGTAATTGAGCTTTAAACTACTAACTACTTTGCTTTGAAATTGGATTTGGAAGGATTAATAAAGGGAAACAATTCAAAATGGAATATTTCATTCCTAATAAACTTTATTACAAGAACTATCATTTAGAGAGTAAAACAAATGTGAAAGTAATGAAGATGTGTATTTATTGGATTTATAGAACAATGATTTTTAAGACTTTAGGTGCTAAACAGAAGTGCCTGCAGCACAGAGTTCACACATATTGGCAACAGATGATATTCTCCAGAAATGCAGCTAACTTTCAAAACAGCATAAGTTGGCCTTCCTAGTTCCTGCATATTTACAACTATGTGAAAAGCTGATGTGCTGCAAAACAGCATAAATTTAAAACATCCTTATACATTGACTTCCTGTGTGTGGTGTTCAATCCCTATTTCTTCCTGACTTCTAAAGATATATAGTTAAGTTTAAATAATGTTGTAGTAGAGGTACAATAAAACACAGCAGTGCAGTAAGTAACCAGTGGATGACAGGATTCCAGTGACTGCCACTAGACTTCCTTCTGTGATGAAACATTTATTGTCTGTGTGCCCTCTATCTCAGAGTCTATTCTACTGTCATTTCCTCTTATTTTGTCACTTACTCTGTGATGTGTTCCTCACTGTTACCATGAGTCAGCTTTGCCTGGCTGTTCCTGTCATAATACAAACAGAGCTCACAGAGGGAATCCCATACATTTTACTGTTGGTTTGCTTTTTGATGGAGCTCCCGTCTCCTAGTACTTAAAAATACCCGATTACAGTCACAGCTTAAGAAAATGTGAATGTTATAACAAAGTTCATTATTTTTGAGAGTCATTTCAAAAAGTGACCAGATTCATTATACATATAGTGAAATATTTCAAATGTCTTTATCTTGTCAAAAAAAAAAAAAACGACAACAAAAAAAACCCTTTGGAAATATTAAAAGCCCGGGATATCTTTTTTTTAACCTAACTCTTCTTTTAATTTTTCTCCAGCTTTATCCCTGATGTGTCTGAGCTGTTGCTTGGTCTTCCTGAATCTATCTCTTCACTGATAATCTCTATGAAACCTCTGAGACCTTCACATATCAGCTGCTTTTAGATTTAGGTCATATTACAGAGAGGTGGGTTATCTTTGCAAATTAGTTGACATCTGAAGGCATTCAATTGCACTGACTTTCTTTATTAATAGACCTTAAAAATAAATGCACACCACTCTTTTCAGGTTTCTATTTGTTAATAATGTGTTACTAGTCTGTAACGTAAAATTACAAGTTTGTGGTTCAAGAGGTGGGAATATAATATATAATACAAGGCACTACATGTAGAAATTTTGTGCAGAAAATCTGCAGTGAACATCTGGTACAGCTCTACTCAGGTTCTGTGAAATATATTGATTTTCTAAAAGTATATTAAAAATAGTGATGTTAAGCGAGCCATTTTTTTTTCTGAAGCACAAACCTTCTCAGACTGACACCCACAGTTCAACCCACTGCCACCATGAGACATTGGTGCAGCGGGGAGAAAGATGTGGCTGGCTGGCTGGCCGGTCAGGCTACACTGGAATGTGGGGCCTTTTGTTTGTCTGGGAGAGGAGTGGGTCAGGGGGAGAATGCCATTGATGATTGCAGGGAGGAAGAATGAACCTCCAGGAAGTGTTCTTGCTGTCCCCTGCTCCCCCCACTCTCGTTCTCTCTGTCTCTCTCTATCGTTTTTTTTTTTCCAGTGTGTGAGAACCTTCACCGTGCCGAGCCTCTCTTCGCAGAGGCCACGGTCCCCAGGCACAACCACTGCTTTGTCTTGCCCTGTGAACACACATACCCCTCCTCTGCTGGGTGCCTACGTTTGCCAGGGTATGAGAAACACGGGGCCAAGGCTCCTATTCTTATCCACATCACTGCCCCTGGAAGGATGTGACTGTGTCTCTGTGCTTTGGTGCTGAATGATAAATTGTGTTTTTGCATACCCTCACTTTTAATTCAACAGGATTCTGTTAGTTTTACATCTTTTGTTAAGTTTAGTCTTGTTCTTACAGTCTGCTGGTAACAGCCACACTAAAAATGGAATAAAGTACTAAGGGGATAAGAATCTATCTGGTGGCCCCTTTCAACCAGTGGCTGCTGTCTCCCGTCACATTGCTCACTCCCTTCTGTGTCAGGAGGCTGCGAGGAGCTGCAAATGGCCCTTTCAAAGCGCACGACAGCTGGAACACGGGGCAAAGGTGACTGAAGCAGTTGGGGGAGCACAAGAAGGGCCAGAGGGGGGAGGAAGGGAGACAGAGGGGCCACGAGATGAGCAGCTGCAACTTCGAGCCCCTGTTTCTTCACATTGTCACCGCCTATTGCCTTAATGATTACAGAGGAAACTCAGGATGGTGTTTTACTCATTGCTTTTCAAAGGATTTAATAAAAGCGGTCTTTTGTAACATAAATCTGGTTCAGAACCTGGTCTTGTCTGAAGAAACAAAAGCACTATTTTGGTTTGGAGCCAGGGATTTTTTTTTTTTGACATAAAACTGCATCAGTGGATTCAACCTCCAGAAGTTCACAACAGGCCACTGACCTGCTATGATACAATAAGGTATTTATGCTTCTTTGATCAGTTCAGATACCACAGAGATCGCTTCTCTGAGGCAGAAAATAGCCTCTTTCATCCAAAAGCAGATGTAAAACCACATGCAACATTTTTGAGAAGCGTGCTAAACTAATCAAATTTAAACTCTGGCTTTTGAAGGTACTGGATATTTCTGAGAAAATGAAAGAGCTAGCAAGATGGAATTCTCTGAGCAAATACAAAACCGAAGCCTCAATCAATTTTAGAGTTTTATTTATATTTATCAACTAAGAGACAATGTAGATGAATAATAATATGTGGAACTTGAAAATGTACCAGACTTGACTGATTTGTTTTAGTATAGATTTGAAAAATGAATGAAGACACATCTCAGCATCCGCAAATGTTAAAATTGACTTTGTTTAAAATGTTAACAATTTTGGCAATTTATTTAATATAATTTTTGAATCCTGAACATAATTCAAACTTTGAGGATGTCTTATGAACATTTCATTGCATATCTAAATAAATCTATTTACAGTATACATACATGTGAAAGCTAGTGCAGACATCTGGTAAATTATTAATTCAGGAGAAGGGTCCAACAAGGCAGCCTTGTAGGACACCTTTGGGGGTGTCAAAGCCCCAAAAATATCAGAGTAAAAGGGCCTGAAAGCAAAATAAGAGAAAAACATTTGAAAGACGTACCATTTTCCTTACACCTCTCAATAATGTGAAAAATCTAAAAAGTTAAGGCTTCTTTGGCAACATATCCTTCTTTCGTAGGATATGTTAGTTTTAAACAATTAACTGCAGTTGCCCCAGTTTCGCCACACTGAAGAGATTTATGACGCTGAAAGCCAGCCCTGTTCGTGGGACAGGTGTTTCAAGCAGACCGCAAATGTACTCTGCCCCTCCCCTCTTCCAGTGTAGTACTCTGCTACTTGCTGCCGCTGTGTGAATTCTCGGAGTAGTACAGAACTTATTGTGGCGGAGTGCTATCGCGAGACTTGTGCCATTATCAACCTGCTTTGACACACACACAGCAGCGCTGTGAGCGCAGCCTGCCTGCCTTCCCAGGGTCGGGACTGGAAGCCTCAAGAAACGGCAAGAAGAAGCGAACATCTGGCCGTACATCATGAGAGCACCCCGGAGCTTGTAGAAGGGGAGGAAAAAGACGATAGGAGCGGTAATACATGTAAGTAAGAGTGGGTGTTGTTTTCGTGCCTTTTAAAACGGAGAAAGCGAAAGTTAAAAAAAAAAAAGTGTCCCCCTCTCCGCTTCGTTCAGCGCAGTTGGCTTTCTGCTTGTGAGTTCCTCCGCTGTTTAAAAGGCTCCCAGAACGGACACGGAGCTCGGTTTTCTCCTCCTCTTTCTCCTTTGTAAAACAAAGTCGAGCATAAATAAGAATTTTGCATCATAAAACCTTTACGTCGGGGTGTTTTTCTACAAATACTTTTTATTCTCTAAAAAAGTGCTTCCAGTTCAGCGAGTGTTTGAGTGTTCATTAAAACGCTGTTTTGCGATATTAAAAAGTTTAAAATGCAGCGTAACGTAGCAGCAGCTTTAAATACATTCATATATTTTTTACCTAAGTTAGGCCTTTTTTTTTTTTTTACTGCGTTGCCCAGCGTTAACATATGGCATAAAGAGGAGCACAGCTGGAGGTAGCGTTTCCATTGCGGTGATGTCAGAGCAGCTGACTCCACAGCTTGCAGTGTAATTAGCAGGCAGAGCAGCAGTTTACTCACTCTGCACCGCTCTTATTTTTTCACCTCAGCCTCCCGGACGAGCTCTTCCACTCGCATTCCCACTCGGTTGTCCCGTAAACAGCTTTTTTCACATACGGAGAAGCCCCGGTGAGTGTGGAAGCGCAGGAATACTCACTTGGGAATCATTTGGAGGGGGTCCGTTCACTTCGTGAATCAAGGGAGGGTGAGCGCAAAACTTAATATATATATATATAATTAACTTTCAAGTTGAAGAAAGTTAAGGATGTTGAATTTTAAATTTAAAACCGGTCCAAGTTATGAGCGGACCAAGCAGCTGTTTGGGGGTCCCTGAGAGCACACAAAATATGCCTCAAAATTTCAAATTTCTGTTCTATAAAGACAATTTAAAATCTTAGAAAAGTAAATAGATTTTTTTTTAGATTTATATGCATTTGCAGGATTGGATATAGACAGTATGGCCCTTTGCCCAGGATGTAGCTGTGTCAGAGGGCGTCATAACTATTATGAAAATTAAAAGACAAGGACAGATAAAATGTAGGGTGTGTGACCTACACAGTGAGCACAGATTCCTCAAAAGACAGTTTAGGTATTCACAAAAAAATGCAACAACTTTATATTTTACATAATCTGAGTTGTTTTACCATTTCATTTCTTTTAAATAATAGCCACAGTTATTTCTACACAAAACAATGTTACCTTAATAGTACGGCGTTTTCAACACCAGGACTGTGTTTTTCTGTGTTGCCCGGGCTTAATAGGGTTTGGGTTAGTGCTGCGTAAATCCATGCCCTACACACTAGATCAAAAACCTCAGTCACTACAGCACTTACATCTTATTCGTGCCTCAGTAGAATTTAGTTTTATGTATTTGTTTATTACATGTAGTCAGTTGGATTTGGGGCACCTGATCAAATTCTGCTCCAGAATCTGTTGCATCTTTGTCCAACTCTGTTCAGATCTTAAGGTGTGAGCGGTGGCCATTCATGCTTTAATGATGCCCTGGGCAAGTGCCTCTTTTTAATTTTTTTTTTTTTTTCTCCAATTGACAAACAAATGAATATATTTTTTAATGTTTAGGAACATTAACCAAACTAAATTTCAAAGAATATTATACATGCAGAATATTTATGCCCAGGTTTGACACATCTTTATATAGCAGTTATTACATCTGTCTCAAGTAAAGATTGCCCTAACTTCACAAAATAAAAAAAAACAAAACAATTTTTTTTTCAAGCTCTTGTGCCATCACCAGTTTAATGACGCCCTGAGTGGTGAGCCAAATCACCCATATCAGAATCTACCATTGAACGTACGCCTTTAGTTGTACTACAAAGTCATTTAATATCACTGTTTTTGCGCTACTTAGCTCTTATCGCTGCTCATATTCTCTGTGCTTTAGGTCACTACGTGTTTACATCTAAAGCTCTGCGCTGTGCCCTCTATGTGCTCCTCGCTTGGTTTATCCACTATCCTGTTTTTCCTGTTTTTCCATCAGGTTATGAAGGAAGAATGGAGTTCCCAGACCATAGCCGCCAGTTGCTGCAATGCCTGAGTCAGCAGCGTCACCAAGGCTTCCTCTGTGACTGCACTGTTCTCGTCGGGGAGGCTCGGTTCAAAGCGCACAGAGCTGTGCTGGCCTCCTGCAGCATGTACTTCCACCTCTTCTACAGGGACCAGCTGTACAAAAGGGACGTTGTGTATCTCAACAGTGACATTGTGACGGCTCCGGCTTTCAGTCTCCTCCTTGAATTTATGTATGAGGGGAAGCTGGAGTTTAGCGCGCTGCCCGTGGAGGATGTTCTGGCCGCAGCCAGCTACCTCCACATGTATGATATAGTGAAAGTCTGCAAAGGCAAACTTAAAGATAAGGAACTTTCCTCCCTGGACGAGAAGTTAGAGGAGGGCCTGGGACTCGGCTGCGTGGACAGGGAGAACTCCTCAGATGGTGAGCTGCACTGTAAGCAAACCATTCAGCGGCACATTCAGGGGGTCCATAGGGCCCCCCCGGCAGAAGACTTTGACACAGACAACAGTGAAGTCAGGCTGGCTGTCACTGATTGTGATAGGTCCATGCAGAGCAGGCAGAAGGCGAACGGTCACTCCGGCAGGTCCCCGGACCTTGTAGGTGTCAATTATATGTCAGCGGAGGCCGAGACCTGCATCCAAACAGCTGGAAAAACAAAAGCTGATGTCAGTAGCTCCACCATATTGCTGTCCCAGAGGTCCTGCGCTTCAGATGACATGGACTGTGCGCTGGATTTGTCTTTCAAGCCTCTGTCTAGCAGAGATCTCTTACACCCCTCCTACGTCTCGGGACAGCTGGCCCTCGACAGCCAGCAGCAGGGCACTGAGCCACTTGTTAAAGACGAACACGACTTGCTGTCAGAGCAGGAGGACAGTGAGCCGATGAGCCCTGAGAGCCAGCGCTTTGGGAATAGTGCCAGGAGCTCAGTGGTGACAGGGTTCGCTGCCCTCTTCCCAGGCAACAACGGTGCTACAGCCGCCCTGCTCTCAAAGGAGGAAGACCTGATGGACGAGGAGGGGGAGGCATGCGGGAGGCGGGAGGGCGCCCCAGGCAGCGAGCCGGACAGGAGGGGCGGGCTACTGGGGAACAGCGAGGAAGAGGAAGAGGATGACCTGGCCTCCTCCGACATCTCCACCTCCAGCGGGGTGCTTCTACCTCCGGGGCAACAGGTGTGTGTGTGTCCCCTCTGTAGCAAAGTCTTCCTCAGCCCCCACGTGCTGCAGCTGCACCTCAGTTCGCACTTCCGCGAGAAGGACGGCGCCCGCTCCAAGCTGTCCCCGGATGGTTCCGTCCCTACGTGCATGCAGTGCAACAAGACCTTCTCGTGCATGTACACCCTGAAACGCCATGAGCGCACCCACTCCGGCGAGAAGCCTTTCACCTGCGGCCAGTGTGGCAAGAGCTTCCAGTACTCCCACAACCTGAGTCGGCATGCAGTGGTTCATACGCGTGAGAAGCCTCACGCCTGTAAGTGGTGTGAGCGGCGCTTCACCCAATCCGGGGACCTTTACCGCCACATCAGGAAGTTTCACTGTGGCCTTGTCAAAACTCTTGCCATTGGATAAAACACCTCTCACCAGTGCCATATCAGACAGAATGTCCTTTCATACACTGACTACTACTACTGAACCATTTTTGCTGTTCTTATACACAAGTTGGCAATTTTTTAAAGACATATCTTTAAGTTTATAAAGATGTAGCAACTTTCAAACTGGAGCTGTTTCTTGTGCTGGACTATGTCAGAGGCTGCTGAGATTACTGGATCTGTGTCAGAGAGAGTTCAACAAATCAGATGACGCACTTGATATTTTCTGTCTTGTTTATTGTCAATCTGTTGAGTTTATTTGCTGAAAGGTTCAAATCCTTTTGGCAGTGCGTAATGCTTACACACAATCGTCAAGAAAGAAAGAGAATGAGTTTGTTTGTGCACATGGGAGATGAGAACCGTCCGTGAGTAGCAATATATGATTTCCTTTTAAGCGCCTACATTATTTTATTATTTATTTTGGGGCTTTCTGTAGCCCTTATGTTATCATGAAGCAGAAACACAAATGAATGAAGTTTAACTACTGGAAGTTTGACTTTTTATTGTTTAGTTTTGGAAATGAAGTTTTTATGTTGTAAGAAAAGAAGCACGCAGGCCATCACATGTATTCTTTTGCCTTTTTGATGGATTAAATTTCCAGCCCCTTTAGTTTTGAGCACATTTTGGTGGATTGGCCTTATATTTGCTACTTTATAGACGGAACAGAGATGACAAGTAGCAGAGATGCACCGATCACGCCTCTCTTGATCAATACTGATTTCAGTTCCCCCACAAGGTTTGCCGATACTGAGTCTTGACAGCTATTTTTTGTCATTCTGGACTATAATACACTGAAGTACAAGTAGTCTAACAAAAACATTGAGGATTATACAAATATCCATATTTTTTGATCAAAGCATTTAGTCCTAACAGTCTGTATTTTTCTCTGAATTAAACTGAACAAAGTGAACCAAAGCAAATGCTGTTAATGCATTTACGAACATTTAACACTTTTAGTTGCATTAATTAAGCATTAATTAAATGCTCATTATTTGACCTGCTGACCACCAGTCGGAAAAGACTGGGAAAACTGGCCTCTTTAAATTAGCAACTGATTGGTTGGGCTCGCTAGCAATTTAAATCATCTTTAGACACTAAATATTATCCATCCAACAAAAATATTTGATTGGGAGAAGTTTCTCCATTTATAGGCAGCAGACAACAGCAAGATTTTCTGCAAAACCTAGCCAAAAACGGCTCGTGTAGCCTGTTTTTATTATACAAGGACATCATAGACCACAAATTCCCTGAAATGTTTTTTTAGTTTTAATGCATGTGGTGAATTGCAAAAAAAAAAAGAAAAAAAAATTGATTTTTTTTTTTTTTTCAATGGTTGACATGTTTATTATAAATTTGAGCAGATCAGGGCCATATATCATTTCTGATATCTGGCTCTGGCCCAAATGGATCAGTGCATCTGTAGTAATTTAAATTGTCATCATCAGAGACTAAATATAATCTATCCATCAAAGATATTTTATGGAAGAATATCTCTGTTTTTATTAATGCTGCAAGCTAAATCACTTGCACAAAAATAATCACAAATCAGTTAGTCTGTCTTGTTTCTGTATGCAAAAACGAGACAGACCAAAAATGTTCTTAGTTTATATCCATTTAATAAATAAGGGGGAAAACTGATTTTCTACAGTATGCAACTATCCGATCTGATCAGGTCTGATCTAGGGAAATTTACTGACATAATGATCAATGCATCTCTAGAAAGGTATAAACTAACGTCTGTAATACTGTTGCCTAATGAAATTCCTAATGTTTAACCTAAACATTAGGAATTTCACTACTTCCTAAATTAGCTATGCTTTTATTTTTTAAACTGTTGAAGCCCTTTAAAAAAACGTGGATTATCTTCAAATGCCAAGTAATAACAAGTGTCTTTTTTTCTTAAAAATGATCCAAAAGGATTACCAGTCACTGGAAAAAAAGCAATATGTTCTAAAATAAATCTGGTTTGTTTTATTGACTCAATCGGGTCAGTTATGTAGCTGGTAAAAGACCTTGTTATTTTTTTGGCGTGATACAAAAGGTACACTGATGGTGCGGAATCAAAATTAGAAAGCATCAAACATTTGCCATTTAGCTGCTTCTACTGAATTTTCTCCTTGTTTTGCACCTCTGTGTGTCTAAGTTACTACTGATGAAGCCTTTGTCTCTTTATGGGCAGGAAATGGTTCTGTTTGTTTATGCATAGATGCTGTTATGGATTCTTAACCTGGGAGTAGCACTAAAAGTTCAAAATATTCATCTAATCTGTCCTGAAAAGACTTGATCAGAACTTATTTATTAGTTGGACTTGGTTCAGGGTTTACTTTTAGGTGTTTGTTTTTTGTTTTTTTGCCTAGCGATGTTGGTACACATTAACTGGTGTTGGGTCTGTCGGTTTGTTTTGTTTTTCTTTTTTCTCTGTGCAAATCAACTTACTGTAATCGTATTTTAATATATAATGTTTTGGAAAATCTCTCCAGAGTTTTCCATATGTCTCACATGGAACACAGAGAAGCACTTCTTTTTAGCATGCATATAATTTCAACACTATTGTCTAGGCTGCTATTTCTTACTATTTGTGTATTTAATGTAAATATATATTATATTTATCAAATGGGTTTGTTTCCCCCCCCCCCCATGTCAGAAAGTGTGTGAGTTGACACATCTTTTTCAGAGTTAGCTTCCTTCGCCACGTCCAGGGGTCTATTGAGCTCCACCTTCTAGCTACAAATCATTTAGTAGTGCTCAGACTTCTGCTCTGACAGGTGAAACAGTTGTTCACAAGCACAGCCGCACTGATACGCTACTGGCTACCTATAGAAACCAGACAATACAGGCATTGTCCCCCCTCCACCCGCCTCCTTCACCTCTCTTCCAGTTCCAGGTAGTTCTCAAGGGATCATTGTGTATCTCTGTGCTCTCCAAAGCTATGGGGAGGAAAGGCACTTCAAGCCTCTTTTTGCACTTTTTCTGGGTTGAATGGAACCGGCGGAATGTGAGAAATGTATTTAGCAAAGGCAGACAGTAAACAGGTGCATTGTTTGAAGGCTTCAAAGCATGTGGTGGAAAAATGTCCATTGTTTCCTGATTAAAACATTTTTTTTCTGATCTTTAGAGAAAATCAAATTAATTCAGAAACAGCTATTGACATTTTTTTCTTACAATGAGCAAGGAGGAGGATTTTGCTTGGAATTGCAAGAGTCTGTTGGTTATTTTCCCCCTGATTCAAACCCAGCAGTGATGCTTGAATGAAATAAAACCACTCCTTTTCACACACATCAATTCTGATAAGTGCTGGCAAAGTTCATTTGAAATGGAGCACAAAGGAATGTAGATTTTCTTTCTTTTTTTTAAAGGAACCTTTCTGATCCTCTAATGTACAGTGGTAGAATAACTAACACGTAAAAAATGACAAGAAAAAATCTTGATTTTGTTTGCTGTTTTTATTTATACCTCCAGGATGATCACCAAATGTGCCTTATAGACACACGAATCGGTGCTGCATCTGGAGAAAACGTTTTAATTTCTATCTTTTGTTTTTGCCTTACAGAAACAATGCCCTGCTGATATTAAGATATTTAAGGTTTTTTTTTTTGTTAGTTTTTTTTTTTTTAGATAAAATGTTTGGGCAAAACTAAAAAGCATTCATTAGTGGTGTATTGTGAGAGATTAAACCAAGGGGGTTGAAATTTTGTGAATAAATTAGCTGTGGTTGTGTTAAATTGAAGTCAAACATCTTTGTGTTGATTTTTTTTTTAAGCCAATATTACTGGAAATGAATCTGTTTCATTTGTATTTTTATTTTTATGTCACTGTTGAATGTGAAACGCAGATATTTTTTTCTTCTTCTTGAAACAGGGCTACGTTTGCCCCTCATGCTGTATGCTCTTTCAAATCGAAAGCAAATCACTGGGATTGTGTCCTCTGCAGGTTACAACTGTGAATAATCATGAGAAATATTTATTATTTCATATGCTTCCTGTATGACATTTTATTCTTGGTTTTAATTTGGCTCATATGTGAAAAAAACAAAACACTTCTACATGTCGAACACATACATACAGTCTAATAGACTTTTTAGAAGTGCCATTAGAATCTAATATAATTTTTTTAATGAAAGTATATTTTCTAGCGAGCAGTTGCTTCAGTGTTAGCGGTGTAGAGATTTAGAGGACAATCTTTGTGCAGAATTGGCATTGCTTAGATACTGAGACAATTTTACTTTGATCTTTAATTGTGCATTTTTCTCTGTTTGGGCTTTTGTTTTTGGAGTGTGACTGTGTGCGTGTGCTGTGAAAATGTGACAATCTTGATTTAGGTCTTTTATTGAGATTCTACATAGAATTAAATGGAACAACTTTATCTGTTTGTGTGGCAATCGTTTTGTTTCCCCACCCCCTTGTTCCCTTTTTAAGCAGTTTCACACCAGCTGATTATCAGCTAACTTTGATTGAAAAAACAACAACAAAGCAGATTTCGTACCATAATATTTCACAAGAAATATGTGTGTCAGAGCTTACGCAGATAGGGAACTTTTGTTTCTCTTATCACAATCCAGAGTCCTCTCTTATGATCTTTTTAGCTTGTTTCTTAGTTGTTATATTAGACTGGAGACTTTTAGATAAATATTCCATTGAAAGACCTAAAGACGACTCATTTTTAGTTTTCTGGCAGTCCACCTGCTATTAATTTAAAATGCCTTACTATTTAAGTGATTCATAATACAATTTATTTTACAAAGTTCACATAGACATTGGAAGAGAAATGTTCCCACTGCTTCACATATCCTCCATATTTAACCATAAGAATGAGGAGCTTTGTTGCATATTCATATTTTTTTTCACACCTGAACCCTTTTTTTCCTTCTAAAAAATCTCAGTTTTCTCTAGCAAACAATTCCATGTAAATTCCCAGAGGAGATTATGTTTGTGATGGTAGAAGAGAAGAGTCTTCTTTCTAGTATCACTTAAAAAACTCAACACATGCCTGCAGTTCTCTAGGAAGCAGGAAAGACTTTTCTTTTCTAAAACAGATGTGCCTTTTCTGCTGTCATATTTCTATCCCAGTGAAAATTTCATAAAAAAAAGAAAAATCTTGACACTGAACTTTTTGCCCACTGAATAAATGTACTCCACTGGATTAAAAAAAAAAAATGATTCAAGATTATGCCACTGCAGTAAAAGATGAATTTATTTTAAGGCTTTTTGCACATCTTCACTATGGGTGCGAATAAAGGTGGGTGTCATTGTATGCCAATGAGAAGTCCTTGTCGGACACACTAGTGGTTGCTGTGTGTATGGAGTGCTGCAGTGTGTACAGAGACAACAGTGCGGCTATACTTCAGGTCTTACAGGCCCTATCTGTCTGAAAGTGTAAACTGACCTCAAGGACAGAGCAGTTTCAAGACGAGCTGCTATTGTTTCTGACCTGTTTCCAATATACCAAAGAAGAGATAAAACCTCTATAACAAACCCACTTGACTGCTATTTAGTTTTTACCAAAACTCGACTTTGATTACACACATTATTTGTGTGTAAACACACTCATACCAAACGTGTGTCTAATTACGGAGATTCATGCCAATTCACTGAACATTTTCAATAAGAAAGACTTTTAATTATTTCCCTGCTGCACCATGAAAGAAATCCAGCTGCTTTGCTACGTGATCCCAATCGGGATGTGCTCGGGTTCCCACCACCCTCCCCCAAATCCCAGCTCACCCACACTCTGGGAACGCCATATAGACAAGGGCTGCATCCAGCTCGCCCAGAACTGCCCGCCCCCACTGCCCCCCAAAAAACCACGGCCTCATCCCACTGCTCTATTGTGTGCGTGGGTAGTAGCTCAGCCGGGCTATTGTCTGGCCCAGCTCCCCAGCACGTACTTTATGCACAAACAGACGACACGGCGGCGCTAGCCAGCCAGCTCCAACATAAAGAAAGCAATATCCTCCCATGAACATTCATAGCCGCCCCAACAACCTCAGCCAGCTTATGGCACTGTAAATAAGGGCCCTTCTCAATGTTACTGTAAGCAGCCACAGTGGCAGCAGGCCTCGGAGCGCTCACCGGCACCAAACATCTCACATCTGCCTTCAGGGATCCGGGGCATAAACTTCCTGCCTGTGTGCATTTCTTATGAACCAACACATTCACATGGAAAGCAGGGGCCATGTGATGGGGCTTAGCTGCAGGGTGACGAGCTGGGATATGTGCAGTGTAACTCGACGGAGTAATAAAACATTCCTCTCCAAGGCTCAAAGCCTGGTTCTTTTTGTGTGTTCCAATGTGTGCATGTGTGGGGGTGCGTGTGTGTGTTTGTGTTTAGAGGTACTTGAGAGAAGTTGAGAGGAAAGTTGTAAGTGTCCACCACCTCAACAAGGCCAGCGGTGGGAGCCCTTGACCTCTGCAGGGACGGACTGCCAGGGACAGCTGGTGGGGCCAGTGTTTATTTATTTATTTATTAACAAAGGACAGGTGGTCACACTTTGAAAAGGGCACACAAACACGTCCGCACGCACGCTTGTGTACAGACAGTACACACACACATATGCATTGTTAGTTTGCCCCCCTGGCTTACACATGCATATTGTTATCATCCACTTAATGTTTGGAGAAGCCATTCCTTTGACTTTCAGAAAATCTGAGACAATATTTCAAAGGACTTATAATCATGATTTTTGCAACTTTTTCGTTTCAGTGGTGTTCATAGATGTTTCTCATGATAGTTATATTCATTTCAGTGTGAGAAAAAAAATGCAGTCGTCCATTAGTAGTGGTGTTATATTTAAGACACCAAATCAATGCTGTCCAGCGAAGACCAAAGTAGCAATAGTAAAGAGTGGCTTGAAATAGAGTTAAAAAAAAACAACTATATTTATATTATTTTCTTTTATAGATTTTTATTCAGTGAGAAAGACAGTCAGGAGAAATGACTTAAAGCAATAAATTACTAACAAGCTTCCATGGTTATTACGTTGTGGGAGGACAGTGGAGACCCACACCTGTACACATCAGAGCAACAATGCTGGTCAGAACCAGACCAGAAATTGTGTCTATCTGAAGGAATTTTATGGTTATGAATAACAATTTTGTTGTTATTTGTGGTCATTTGCCACTGTGACGAATTACAGGCACTTTACAACAGAGCACTTTTAGTTTCCCCACAACAACCAGTTGTTGGGAAAAGTCACTTCGAGCTAATGCTACATGCTATGGATAAAATGGAAGTGAGAATACGAATATATAAGCTAACTGCAGCTGCAGTCAAAACCCTTCTCCATTTGGCTCAGACATGTTTCACAGGATTGATTACTGATTTCACGTGATCTACAGAAATCATTCAATGTTTTGCATTGACAGAGGGTAAAAATAGAGCTATTGATATGGGGTACATCTTAACTGTGGAAAAGCAGATTAAAATTGATTTTTCACACTTTTAACATTTATAGGTTTTATGATTCTAAAATGTCGTATCTGCCCTCTAATTTCAAATAAACCATAGAAGTTTGACAAAACTTTCCACTTCTTTGCTTGTAAATACAATAAGATCGTATTAAATACACTAAAATCGTAATAAAACTATGTAGCAATCTCTCGTACTGTGTTGACCTTATTTGGACCGTCTCCCTCCAATGGTGCCAAGATAGCGTGTCCTTGGTCCAGCATACAGCTGTCACTAACTCACGCTCCGTCTACCCAATGACTCATATTTATAGCAGCAGCATCACTGGGTTTGACACTCGCCACGCTCAGACCACAGCTGGTCCTCCAAAAGAAAGGGTGAAAGACAAAGCCACGTGGCCTGGTCCAGTTGGTGCTGTCTGGTGCCCGATGGGTGATTATGTGGGGCCCCCCTTGCTTCTTGCCACCATACAGATGAGGGGTTCTTTCTCAGCAGGGCTACTCAATGCAACTTTTTGGTGTCAAGGATGAGGATGTGCTTGAAACCCTAACAGATGTACTGTCATCATTACAGCAAGATGGGTTAAGGGAGGCCAAGCATCATATGCAAAGCAGTCAATTCAAAGAAAAGAATTGAAAAGAATGCAAAACATGAGTAATCATAATCACATGTTCAAAGATAGAGCTCCAAGGGTATTAAACCTACAGTGATAGAGAGAAGATGCAGTGTCCTCTACATTTGATGAAATCTCTGTACATCCCTCCATTTTGAACTTCTACAGCATCCTTTTTCGACTCGTTCATCACAGTTTCAATGGTTTTATACCTTTAATTAATTACTCTGGCTCGATAGATGCTTATGAAATATGCTATTTTATTAAAACCGCCCAAGAGTTGTAAAAATCAACTTGAATTTGCCTTATTTGATTGTTCTCTTTCCCTTTTTTAAAAGTGCCTAAGATAAATGTGTCTTTGGGCTGTGTCACATTTCTCGTGTGGATTATTCAGTTTCTAGACACTTTGATCTACTTTATACATTGCCTAAAAACAAGCCTAGTTTATATTGTATGTATTGAGCTTCTTTTGTCCAATATTCAGCAGAAACACTGCAGCTTTAAAAGCCACATATCTACATCAAGTCTTTCATATACAACTGAATTTCTTAAAATCTTATCAAGAAATGTGCAGACAAGTTGACGCCTGGCTCCCCAGCAGCTGTCTGCTCACTCAGCCAGAAGTCAAGCAGTGCCCTCGGACACCAACTGCAACAGCTCCCCAAAGACCAGAGGCCACAACTGGGCCGCTGAGCAAGCGATGTGACTCGACGGCTCACAGGCACATTTGCAATAAGCTCCGGAAAGCTCACTCGAACCAAGCCGGCATCCACTACGGCGTGTGACTGATTGCTGTAAAGTGCTGCTGAGAACAATTATTTACAGTGTACAATATCTGACCCTGAAAGGCAGCCGTCGCCAGTGATGAACAGCAGCCAACGCAAAGTGATGACTACACCACCCCAAGGTCGGGTCCGGTAGGGATAACCGAAGCCAAACTGCTTCAAAGCTCTGGTTCTGTTCTGTCTCTCATTTGTCTTGTTTCAGCAAATAAATCTCAAGGTCATTCCAGAAAAGCTGGGTAGGAATTTCATTATCGCCGTCGAGCCAAAATAAAACACTTTGGTTGAAAGGTTGAAGGAGTTTGTCTTCAGACTGGGGAGACTAATGCGTTCACGCACAAAGAGAAAATGCGAAGATGCCAAGTCTCTTTAACAACTCAGCTCTCAAACAAGTATTTCATGAAGTGTGCTGCCACCTGCTGATGAGTAACCTTCAGACTCAGATGTTTTTATATACTTACATTTTCAACATATTTTAGTGCCAAATAACAGGAAATAAATAACCCCCTTATAAACAGCTTATTTATCGTGTTTAAATGAGATGAGATGGAATATTCTGAAACAAAAAGCCCTCTTGTACGTGAAAACATTGAGTTGGCACCCTCATTGGTCCGACTATGAAGATGAATGCATTGTGACTACTTATGTGCAAAACTGAAAGCAGATGAAGCAAGCACCTCTGCTACAAAGATATAACTACAAAGAAAACATTAGTGAGCTCTACAACCAAAAAAGATCTCTCTCTGTTGGAAACACTTCTTCACCTGAAATTATTCACCAATTGAAATCTGGGGAACTAGCAGTCCAAAACATAGTTTATGCCTAAATTACTATGGATAACTCCAGCAGGGAGTCAACAGACAACAGGGAAACACAAGTTGTCCTATTTATGTTTTAACTACATTGCTGTAGTGCAGGCAAAGCCTCAAGTTTAATCAGCAGATTGTATGGAGAAATGTGACTTTCACAATCCATTCATGGCTCCCCAATGTATCCTGTTGACCGTTTCTCTGAGAAACAGGACAGAGCACTGTTAGCAGCAGAGTAATGCTGGTCAGAACTGGAGCAGAAACTGCAAAATGTAATGTAAAGGCTGGTAGAGTCTTAGTGTTTCAAATTACGTCGCTGGGTTACAGATGGTTTTTTCCCCTGTGTGGTAAATAACAGACAGAGTCGCTTTAAATTCCTCTGTAGGGTGTTGTTTTGCTAGGGGTCCAAGCTGCTGCTTTCAGATTACTTTTCTCTCTGTGTAAACTACCAAATAAATAAGTATTCACTCAAACTCAAATTTGAACAACAGATTTAAATATATCAATACTTTTGTTGTGGGTAGACTTTGGGTTATGCATCATTTTGGAATTTAAAAAAATGTAACAGATCAATCTTCTTCAACTTGTGACTTTATGTTTTTTAAACATTTCTCCAATTTGGAAACAAGAACTTTGAAACATCAATTTCCCAAAAAACATCTGAAAAATTAGAACATATGCCATTTAATGCAATACCAAGTCAAAACATAAAATTCACAAAGTAACATATACTTAATAAAAAACATTCAAGTTTATTTCAGTTCATTATAGAATGAAACATATATACAAGAATAAGTTTCAATCATAAAAACAAGTTTATGATTGAATCTTTGTAATATCTCATTGGGGCAACTTTACATGATCAAGTACACAATCTGATCCTTCCTGTTGGTGCTGCTTATGTTGAACAGCTGCAGCATAGCACTTCATCGTATGGTCCGCTGTAACTGGAATGAAGAGGGTTTAAAATGTTAAACATCAGATGATAGCTGAATTAAACAGAATTAAACATCTAACTTTCTCAAAATTCAGTTAGTTTGGTTCAGTAACACTAGGGTGAAAAAGTTGGAGATGTAAATCATTTGCAGTACAATTTATCTTTATTGATGTTATCTGAAGACTTTATGATTTGTGAAGATTTATCAGCAATAGTTCAAATATAGTTAGATTCTGGTGTTTTATTTCTTTAATGCAAATCAAGCATGAAACTCAAAATATATTTATTAATGCGACATTGCTTATTTCAGATCTCAAATTAAAGCTAAAATAATTGAGTAAATCAATGAAGTTAAATAGCAAAGATAGAAAAATTTAAATTCAAGGTCCAAAGTAAAATGAAAACATTTTAAAGCTGCCTTGGGAGGATTTGTCTACCCCTTCTGGCAGTAAATGTAATGACAGTCATGAGACTGAAACATTTATGATTACTTACAGAAATGCCATCCAGTAAAAATGTTATTAACAAACCTTTTTTTTGAAGCTCAGTATAAAATGTTTCTGGCATACTTACAAAGACTGAAGCTCACTCTGCTAGTTTCTACCATTACCAAACAAATATACACAGGCATTTCAGACTAACAACTCATATGCAGTGTCTTTCAGATGTATCCGTAACACTTTAACATCCCCAACATATTTGGTCTCATCTAACAAAGGAACCTTTTCCATAGTTGTAGTATGCTTTGCAAAACTTGTGGCTGAAACAGGTATTTTCTTTCAAAAATGTTTCTTTTCCCACATTTTTCCATAAACACAAGGGCTGCTTCTGATCACACGTCGGTAGGTTTGCAGTTGTGTCATCCTATTCCCGTTTTCTCAATAATCTGTGAGCTCTTTAATATTTGAGATGTTATTTGTCCCTTTAAATTTGACGACCTCTTTGTCAAAATTGTATCTTCATTTTGTTTCACTAATGTTCTTGAACATCTAAAGCCTTTGCTGATTAAAAGACAAAAACAGCTGGACTCTTGGACCTCTACAGGAAAAGTCACTGTTACAATCCTATTAATCCCCAGAAAAGTTTGTAGTTGTAATATTCAGATAATTCAAGGAGCATAAAAACTTTTGCAAGACAATGTATAAGTACAGACAGGGGAGAATTTAAACTTACTCTGTGATGGTGCAGACAGAGCAGCACAGGCTGCAGCAGCTGGAACACTGCCTGGTACAAAAAGCACAAGCCAGTCTGTCACACTGGGAACACAGCGTCCTGGAACCCTGGTTTTTATGACAAACACAGCAGCCTGTGGGAACCGCCGGCACACCTACATAAAAATACACCCATTTAGGCTCAGACATTAAAAACTTGCAAACACAGGCCAAGCCTGACATCTGCTGGCACAAAGCATTAACTGTTTAACAATGTTTCTGCCAGAAAAAGAAAACAGGTAAGCTCATCCAATCTGTGTTTTGTAGATATATTATTGGTGTAATCAGGGTTTCCCCCAGAAAACTTGCTAAGCCCGGTGGTCGGGGTGCCGAGGCGGTCCACCGGCGGCCCACCGTGTTTTTGTATTAAGAGATGTTAAGTAGACAGGAAATGTAAAAATATTACTGGGTAATTATATGTTAGGGGAAAACTTTGCCAATGAAACGCTATTTAAACCCACAACTAATCAAAAAATACAATTAAAATGAATATCAATTATTTGCATTTCTGTTTAATCCAACTTAGGTCAGCAGCTCCATAAGGCCTCCCAGGGCTTCAGGGGCCCCGTAAATGCTACTATTTTAACATAGACCACAGATTCATAGATAGATAGAGATAGATATGGATAGATTTTTAAGGAGCTGGCAAGTTTACTTTGTAAAGGTTCAAAGAACAACATTTATAGTTAAATTGTTACCATAGCTACAATCTCATGCTATGACTTTAATCTTTGAGTTTGAGCTCTGTTCATACAAATGAGTAAACTGCGATTATAACTTATTGCTTTTTAGGTTTGCCAATTAAACTAGTCCCTCTGTCCCATATTTCACTAAATTTAACACAGAAGCTGAAAGTGGTGCTGATGTTTTTAGCAGCAAAAGGGGCTCCTGAGTCAAATTCTGCTCCAGGCCTCATACAGCCTTGGACCGGCCCTGCATGATGAGTCTAATCTGCTGCACTGCGCAGAGATGCGCAACAAACGGGAGATTTAATTTAATGCTGCTAATGTGGCTTTAGTAGCTCTTCCGTTTCATATCTGTTGAGTTTTTAACAAGGGACACAGAAACTATTTTGGTTGGTCCAGTTAATGGGACAAGTCTCTCAGATCTCTGCGCACATTGTCGCTGGCTGACTAAGTGGACAAAGCATACGATATGATTTGATGCATCGTTTAACCGTAAAAATAATACTACCACTAATAATAAAATAATATAAAACCAGCGCGATGCGTGACTGCGAGGCGGCGAGCCTGAAAGCTCCTCGCCAGGTTGAACCTGCATGATGAGTGATTAGTGCTGGTTCGTTAACCACTAATGCTCCGACCAGCCGGGACCACATACATAAACTTTATCAGCGCAGACAGAGCCGGGCGCTGGACAGCATGTTGAAATGGAAAAGCCGCACAAAATTCTTTGTCCACAATATAAATCATTCTCTAAAAGTTATTCCTGCGGGTCACGTAGAGCTGCGCAATCACAGCTAACGTGGCGGGGTTTGAACTTCTGCCTTGATCAAAAACTCTGGAGAGAAACATAATTCCTCACAGGGGGTTGATGTAAAAATCCATACAGGTCAGTTTGTGTCCAGTTTGAGTGAAAGGAGGTGCGCGCGATCCGTGCTGAGGTAAACTTAAGACATCCAGCTGCTGAAGTACGTGAGGCAATGCGCAGAGGTGCCAACAATGTGATTGGTCTAAATCTAAAAGCAAATGTTGTAGATCTGGGCTTTATGAAGGATCTGGTACATACCAGTCATACCAGTGCAGAGGAACGTAGAAACAACAACAGATACGGCATTAATTACATTTACCATTAGGAATCACTAAAATGCCATTTAATGTTATGTCAGACCTGTTAACATTTTAATTTAAGATGCAGGGATGCAACTGAATTACAAACTAAAAATTAAACTTCAGCAATTACAGTTATTTAGAGGTCGAGATTTTTTGTTTTGAAGGTCTCTTTTGACCTTCAAAACAAATGTTAGTATTTAAATCAGGTCAGGGATGATGTAATAAACCAGCCATTTCTGGAGCAAGCTGTCGCAAAGTTTGATTTTGTCTTAAGCTTGATTATTTTTTTGATAAATGCTCCATTCATGTTCCTTGGAACCGCTGTGTGTGAGAAGAGTTCACCAGAGTTCACTACATGTATGGATGGGAACACAAAATGTCTTTAAAAGTCAGTATTGTTTGGACCAAAACGTTTACTGGCTTTAAGTTACTGATTTAAAATAAGTATGGTGGCTGGAGAGTCTGCTTTGTCCAAATTGCAGTAGGCCAATATTGTCTAAAATGTGGAAGTACTTCAAGTTAGGAGACATCAATTGGATGCTTGGACACACAGTTACGAACCAAAGCAGCTCTCTGCCAACAGTGGTTAATAAATACACAAATTATAGAACAAAATACAGACAAACAAAAGTGTAGATGCAGAATACTCATACATCTAAAAAGTGCAAAAATAAAAAGATTGTGGGAGTCATGTATTATACTCCCCTTCACAGATGTACAAAACCTAAACCATCCTTCCGGTTACATCCTCTTCGTTTCAGGTTTATTTTGATATAACAGGAAACGAACTACTGTGAAGGCAGCATCATTACAGTTATCTGGCCTATGATCTAGTCCTGCACCACCGTGTATTGCAGATTAAAGTTAATATTTAAAATCTCTTTGCTGTGCATCATTTTTGACCAAGAGACCACTACAGCCTGAACTTACCTTGTACAGCATTTGTTCTTGTGAGTTTCCCATCCTGCCCAATAAGTGTCTGTCCTCTCAGGAGTGTCTGACTGCATGCAGTGTGTTGTTCTTTAAATTGTGAATCTGGGCACTTCTCCTCTCCAGTCAATATTTTCCCCACTACAGCTTTCGCACCATTGAAAAGCAGGTTCTTAGTCTTTTCTATAAGAGACAGAAAGAGCAAAACAATCATACAAGCGACTCAATCAGCTGTTTAACAAAAATAAGTGTGTAAACAGCAGCTGCAAATGCAGAAAACGACAAGCAAATGTGCGCAACGAAGCTAACACCGTAGCATACAGGGAGCAACAGCGATAAGTCGTCCACAACTATTTACTTACCGTATATTTCTTGCCTATATTTATTTCCAAACACGCCGTAACTGTTTATCTCCCGCTGCCCGATGTGTATTTTGTACTGGGAAGAGAAGGATTCAGGAAAAGGATAAGTTCGTTTGGGCATTTTAGCTGGTAAATGTGCAAAGTATAGCTACGCTAACACCCCCACACTTGTTTATTGCGGGAAAAATGGCAGGAGGCAGAAAGCAGCCAATCACAAACAGCACTTTATCGTCACGTGACAACAAAGCTCCAATCTCAGATTGCTGCTCTTGTTCCACGTGATCAATTTTTAAACCCATTTAAGGACCTCATGTTGCATTCGGGGGCCGTCGAAAACATTGTAATAAGTGAAAACACTGGGGTCTATTAGCTTTCAGAATTGATTTTCAGGTCTTTTGAGAAAACGAATCAAAAACAGCCTGCAAAAGATTATTTTATTCTAAGCTTTAAACTTCTTTAACACTGGAAATATTTGGAAACTGAAGACCACAACTTAAATTTTGAACATAAAATTGTTTTAACATTTGGGGGACAAAGGCAAGATGAGGAACATTACTAAAGTAAACACAACAACAAACAATTAACCTAAACATTTCTCAGATAAATAATTGGTGTCAAATACAAATTTGGTAATTGTATTTTTATACTACTGAATAACAGAAATGTATTATCCCTTTCATACTTGAATTATGATCCTTTGTCAGGATTTTCCCCCCAATTTTTTGTTTTGATTTTCTTAAGACATAAAAAAAAAAGGTAGGAAAAAATTTTTTGTAAAAAAAGAAAGTATTTTATTATTTTATTTTTTAGGTGATCAATTGTAATTTTCTCCAAATACAAAGTTATTTGAAAATACATCAGTAGTGTTGTTCTTTAGGGGTTATATGATGTCACAATATTTTTTTTTACCTGCAAGAGTTGTCTAGAGTAGACTCTGTCTACAAGAGGGACAGGGTTGGTTGGCATGCTTTTTTGTCTGTCAGCCATATTGGATTTAACAAAAATAATTTCTTGAATTTGCAGCTGATGGCCAGTAGTTCATAATGTATTTTATGATGCAATAGTGTCCACTTCAGTGGTCTGTGTGCATTTCTAACCTAGAAATCCACAAGAAGCACAAGAAAATGGCTTTTAGATAGCTGTCCACTGTAGTCACCACTATACACGAAAGGGTTACATTAAGGCACTACAATTTGAACATTCTCTTTTAATTTTATGCAGAAGACCAACAAAATTAGGACTCAGTTGTTAAGTGAGAGAAAAATGATTTGTAGTTTTCAAAATATTTTACAAAATAGAGTTCTGAAAAATGGAGCATTTGTATTAATCCCGCTATTCTCAGCAACCACTAAAATCTAGTGCAGCCAATCAAGCAATCAGAAATGATCTAATTAGTAAATATAGACCACCTGCTTGTAATTTACTTTCAATATAAATACAAATCTACAAAGATGTCAGAGTTTTGTTAGTGAGCAAACACTTTTAACATCAGGCACATCTGGAAAAAAAAGCTATAGGGAAGTTCAATGTATGTTAGATTATAATTTAGTTAGAATCATAATTTAGTCTATCAAGCTTTGGAAATCTTATATACATATAAATTAGTTCAGATAGATAGAAACTTTGTCGATAGCTTTGAGGACATTCCTGTAAGCTTTATATTGCTACTCATTGTAGCACCTTCAAAATCGGGTGTATTTGATTGCCTCAGAAAACACTTGATCGACACATCTCATTTGTTGTATGCGCATCTTTTTTTTATTTTTTTCAAAAAGAACATTTCTTTGTGGTTAAAACATGCCCTTTTATGCCAGTCCTTTCTTCTGTGAGTTGTATTTTGGTTTAGAACATCTGGATCATGCACTCTCTGGACTTTCCAACACCAACCCACTTGACTGGAATGAGATAGAGAAACAGATGATCAGAAATAGCTATAGAAGTCATCATCAAAAGCTAAATTAATTTGTTAATTGTGTCTCCCTCTAGACAACATTAATTGTTAATCTTTGAACTGCAGTGGAAACTGAAGTTTGAAGATTTGGTATTTTTGTGTCAGACATACTGGGGACTCCAATGTGGTTCTCAATGAAACGAATGTAGTTCTGTGCCTTGACTGGGAGATCATTCCACTTCCTGGCTGCAGATGTGTCTGTCTTCCAACCTGGGAAGGTCTCATATTCCACCTCCACTTTGTGCAAAATGTCCATGTTGGCTGTAATTAAAACACAGCATGCATTCTCAATCTTTAGATGGGGTATTGGAAAAGACAATGTCATAAATCTTTTCTATTTATTACCTGGGAAATGAGGGATTCTCTTTCCACTAAGTTTATAGGCAACTCCAACTTTAATTTCATCAAGCACATCCAGAATATCAAGTTTTGTCAAAGCAATGCTGGTGGACACAAGGACACAACAAGCTTAATTCGAGCCAGTTTTAGCTCTTGAAACGGTAACTAGGATGGTGTAAGACTGCAAGTGTATGAATTACGCTTTGCTTAAGCTTCTCGTGATACTCACGCAGTAAAGCCATTAATCATATGAGCATATCTGAGAATGACAAGATCCAACCAGCCGCAGCGCCGCTTCCTTCCTGTGGTCACGCCAACTTCATGACCTCTTGTCTGGAGTAACTCTCCAACTGCCTGCAGAGAACAGAAAATAATAGGCTATTCTGTCACTTCAAGGACTTGAATAACTTCAATTTACATATGCAGTAGTTACTTTGGCAACATAAACTGAAGAAAATGACAACAATGCAAGAAGCTGATTTGAGATCCGGACCTTTAACTCTATGGTCAGCTCCTGCAAAAGGTAACATAATTCCGGCTCTTACAGTAAGAATATCCTTAACCAAGAATCTGGCCCTAAATTTATCCATAAGAATATGTGGTGTGAGAAATCTGACAGCTGCACCAGCCGAAATAAACTGTTTACACAATTACAGACTGTACGTGTCAGACTGAAAATCATAATGCTGCCCTATATATTAAGGTTTTCAAAAGTTAGTTTCGTACTCTTACATTTTCTATCACACCATTTCTGTAGCCTAAAGAAACTTAAATTAGAGACAGATGGCACAATTATTTTGTTTTACTGTATGGAGCTAAGAGTAAAGCTGCTTTAACCACCATTTACTAACCAAGATGCTCTTCAGATTAAGGATGGAAATGATGCAAGAAGAAACAGTCTGCCAGCTGCTCTGGAACAAGTTTTTTATTTGTATGTCCTGTCACTTTGGAATTAGGTAGTAGTTAAAAAAATCAAGGAAATTCTCCCTTTAGGTAATAACATGAAGATGGTATACTCCAAACACAGATTAATAAAGCCTTTTTAGGTTTGTATGTTTCTTAGCATTAAGACCACTTTAGATTGTAGCAAGTATTAGAACAGAACTATACAGCGTAGCAGCAATGCCCTTCCTCCACCTGTTGCTGTGCACTGCCAGTCAGATGACTCAAATGAGAATTTTTCTCATCGAGACAGATACATTTTTCTGTCACAGAATGTGACAAAATAAACACAGACAGATGGGTGTGAAAACTAAAGAAGTGCCAACCATTACTAATTTTTATGTGATCCAGATTTAAAGCTAATTGGCAAGCTATGAGCAGCATGCTTGTTATGTAGCAAAGTGCAGGCTAACTATTTCAGCAAATTGTCCAACTAATTAAGCTGATAATATCAATTTGTTAGCTTTGTTTTCTTTTCTATAGAAAAGAAAACAAATTCAATTCCTGATAGGTGTAATGTTCTGTATTATGTAAGAGTAAAATAATTAAAAAATAAGTGTTTTAGAAAACATTGTTACAGCTTATAATATAACTAATTTTCACTGTTGTATTGTTTTATCAGCAATAGAAATAATTGCTAATTTTTTGTTTTAAGTGATCGTAAGATCCAACAATACATTTTTGGGTTTAAATTTCTGTTTAAATACCACCTTTGAGTCCTTTGAGTCAAGGATATAACACTACTAGACACGAATACCCACATGGTGTTAGCAATATTAGTAGAAACAAATTTTCCCAGATAGCAAATTATTGATGAAACATCAAGGTCTTACATTTAGTTGTTCTGTGGGAAAGGCTCCAATTCCCACTCTGGTGGTGTAGGCCTTGGATACACCAAACACATCGCCAATATTGAGTGGCGGGATGCCGAGTCCAGTGCACACCCCTCCCACGGTGCAGTTTGATGAAGTCACAAAAGGATATGTGCCTAAAAAATAATGCAGCATCACTGGTCTTCACTAAAAACATGCTATTTTATGTGTTTAAGATTACTCTGGAATGAAGGTTTACCAAAGTCAATATCAAGAAGAGCAGCATTGGCCCCTTCAACCAGAATCTTCTTTGGAGGTCCATGAAGAGCTTCATACATGTAATAGATTCCATCTCTGACCATTGGGCGCAATCGCTCTGCAAAATCCTTAGTGAAACAAAACACTCATATAGTTTAAACAAAAGACTTTTATAGCAACTTTTAAAGTTGGAAGCTTTGAAAGTTGCATGGTAGTGTTCATTTGCTTCCTTTAAAAAAAGATTTAAATTCTAGAGACTGACTGAGATAATTTTTTTGATTTGCAATATTAATACTTTCAAAAGTATTAATACTGATTAGGTGGCCAGATGAAGTCCAATAGTAATCTTGGGAAAAACACCAAAAACCAGAAACAAGTACAGAATTTAAGTTATTTTATTTAGAAATGTTGGTATAGTGGAAGATAAAAACCTTGATCCAATAAACAAAACAAAACAAACAATAAAACATGCTCCTCCTGAAGATGTTTTAAACTCGCACAACCAAACACCTTTTGGATTAATGTTTTCCAAGTGCCCACATATGAAAGATTAACTTATTTGACGTTAGAAAAAGCTACTTTTACCATGTTTGTGAAATATTATCCTAATTTCTGATCTAAAGATTTGATTATATGATGGAGGGTGAAGTAGGAAGTGAGAGACACATTTTTAAGAGCAAAAAACCCCAGTGCATATCATTGTGTAAATAAATAAATTTATTAGTGGCTATCCTTATGTCATGTCATGACCTCTTGGAACTATCTCAATTTTTTCATGTTAAACCATATAAATCAATGCATTTGTGAGGAGTTTAATGTGATTAACCAATACAAAGTGAGCCATAAACCTCAAATGAAGGGAAAAGGATCTATGTTTGTGCTGCATCTTTATTTGGAGGAACAGAGTAAAGGAACTGAATATGCAATGATGTATTGTTTTCTGTTAAAATATCTCATGTTTTCTTTATGAGATATTTGTCTATCTCATAAAGACCTAATGAAATACATTGAATAATTGGTAAAAGGGATGAATTTGTATATCCGCATTGCCCCATAAAATATAGTAAACTGTGAAAAAGTTCAAGGGCTATGAAATATTATCAATACTTTTGCACAACTAACAAAATCCCACACCTACCTTTAATTTTTTTAGTTGGTCATCAACATCAACTGTCAAGGAAGGATACATGGACTGATAATGATGCACAAGATTCTTAAATCTGAAAATAATATTCAAAATATTATAATCCATGTACATAAAAGACTTTGACATGTTTACTATTTTTCTTTTATTGTTACCTGGTGGAGAAGTCATTGAAGTCACCCAACAGGTCACATACACGCAGCCCGATACGAGAAGCTTTGCTGGAATATGCTGGACCAATGCCCTTCTTTGTTGTTCCAATGCTGTCATGGAAAATAAGACACAGAATTAATGAGGATTAGAACAGATTAGTAACATATCCAATTCTGATTTTCCTTGTATTCCTTACTTCTTTCCTTCCTGTGCTTGTCTTTCTGTCTCCTGTAAGCCATCAACAACTTGGTGAAAGTCAAAGACTGAGGGGAAAGATAAGATTTAATTTTGTTAAACACACAATTATTGCTACAGATAGTTATCTGAAGGAAATGTGCCTACCAAGGTGAGCTCTATCTGAAACTATCAGTCTCTTCTCCCAGCCTTTCAGACCTGGTCATCGAATAAAAATCACATCTAAACAAGAACACATACGTCATACTTTTATTAAAAAGTATTTTACAACAAAATACCTTTCTTCTCATTTTTATCTCCCTCTTCAAATAGTCCAGGTAGATGTATGACCACTCCATTACCTAAAGGAATCAAAGGAAAAGACTCAGTAATGCTGTGAAGGCTATGGTTTCTGTAAGAGTCATAAGAGTAAAGCCTTGTTACCGATGAGTGAAATGCCTTTGGTATTTATGATTCCACTGGGGAGAAGGTGGAAATCATACTCTTTGCCGTCCACTACCACCGTGTGTCCTGCATTGTTGCCTCCCTGTAACAGTAATGGTAAATGTATGGCACCTTGCAAATATATTCAAACTTCATGAATTCTCCCACATTTTGTCATGCTTTAACCAAAAACTTTGCTCTATTTTATCTGATAGGTCAACACAATGTAGTGAATGACTGTAAAGTGTAATGTGGAAGTTTTTACAGACAAAAATTTTAAGGTTTGAAATCAGCATGTGTTACCCGTAAAATGAAATCCAGTGCAAACAATTTCCTTGCACCTAATTACTAATAAGCACATCTGTGTGTAATTTAACCTCAGTATGAATCCATCTGTTCTATGAGAACAGAGAACATCAAGGAAACATCATGAAGATGAAGGAACCTACCAGACAGGCCAGAGATAAAGTTGTGGGAAAGTTTAAATAAAGATTGGAATATAACGCAATGTATAAAAGTTTGGAAATTTCTCGGAGTATTGTTCACATGAAAACTGTTTGTATCTATGTATGAGTGTGGCGCAACTGAAAATCCGCCAAGAATATTCACCTTAACTGATTTGCTGGGGAAAGAGAGAATTAATCCAATGAGCAACCAAGTGATCCATGCTATCTCTGGATTAGTTGCAAAGATTAATAGCTCTGTTGGAGGAATATATGTTGCCATTTTCTTCCATCGTAATTGTATACTCTTTCTGGGATATCCAATTATAGCCATAAAAAATCCTATATGCAGTTTTCCATTATCCCTACTGAAGACAAACATCGGGAAGAAAGTCCTCTGATTAGATTGCATAGAAATTGAACTTAGGAACTACATGCAAAACAAACTAAAATCAAGGGGCAGGGACGCTGGTCATAGTTAGATGGTAAAATGGTTGAAGCTACATTCAGGGCATTCTCAGAAGAAGTTACAAAAGATTTGAGACTGGGACAGCGATTTGGCTTTAAACTGAATAAGGACCTCAGAGATACAACCAAAGCTTCCACGGAACAGCTTAGATCAAAACACTTATATTAGAATGGCTCAATCAAAGTCCAGACCTAAATTCATCTGAGAATCTGTGAAGAAAATTAGCTTATTGTTGTCCACAGTAATTATGGAATTATGAATCTAATAGAATAGTAAATAATTATATACCATCTTTTGTTGGTCTGTCAGGTAAATACTCCTAAAATATCCTCATTGATGTTGGTGCTTGTGACACAAAGAAATGTGAAAAGGTTCAGTGGGCGTCAATACATGTTACTGAATTGTTACATCAGAATACTTAGTGGCAATGAGAAGTTTCATATTTGGGAAACATGGTGACATTTTGTAACGACCAAGCTTTTCCAGAACCCGATTTAACAGGCTTGGCTCTCTGCTCTTTTCCCCCTCTAGACTGGCCTTCTCACATATCAAACCAGCCAGAGAATGTGACCTCTCCGGCCCGGTGGGTGGGGCTCTAAAGCCTTCAGAACACAGGGTACCAGTTCCCGACAGTGGAGAAAGCACAACACCCCAACTGCTGAAAGGGTTGAGTGTGTGTCTCGGTGTACGATTGACCTCTAGAGTGTTGTGTGTCAATGTACTTGGATAACAAACCTGTCCAAGGTTATTTTTCCTAATTACTTGACATGAGAAGGGAATGAGATTCCTCTTTATGTTGCATTTAGTGACATTTGGTACACTTGCCACAATTATTGTTAAATCAGTTAACGACCAATAATAAAAACTTGCTAAAAGATGAGGGTTCCAGAAAGCACCACTGATTTTCAGGTGTTTTCCAGTCTGAACGTCAGTGCCCGTTTTTATTCATAGATGTGCAAACCCTCTTTCAAAAAAATGGCACATGTCACTGAAACCACTATATAAGAAATCACAAATTCTGATATTTACCTGGCATCGGCAGATAATGTCAGCTTCGGTGGCCAAAAGGTCGACAACTTTCCCTTTTCCTTCGTCCCCCCACTGAGCACCGAGAACCACCGTCACCTTGTTCCCCGCGTCGTTGCGCGCTCGCTTCTGTGCAGCCGCTGACGGCTGATTCTGGGTTTTCTGCTCCTTGGACGACCAGTTGAGCGACATAACGACGCCTGCTTTAGTCTTTCAGTCTCAAGAAGACTAAGCTGTCTCCAGGAGAGGCAATGCCATATCTGTAACTTCAGAAGGGGTGATGTCAGAAGCAGACGCACAGAGATACGTAGCTCTCCAAGTGGTTTCCACCTCTGCTCAAAAGCTTTGACACAGAGGAAAGCATGAGGTAATAGTCATACATTTACGAGGATGACAGGCAAAGATATTCATGCAGAAATATATTTTCACACTGAAAATGCAGAAAAAATATATCTTTGAGTATATTGATAGGGACAAAAATATAAATTTTTAATCGCTTTAAATTTAAATAATTATACCAGTGGTATTTCGCTAAAATAAACTTAATGTCATACATTTTTATGTTGGTCTTACATTTTGAAAACTAAATATTTATAAAAATGCTTTATTTTTTTTTACTCTCGAATTGATTCCTCTTAAAGCTTGTTTACAAGCTGAAACATTCAAAGTGTGGCAAAAGTGGAAACCCGAGGACTGTTTCAGGATAGTGGATTAGGATGTCCTGGCTGTGTCTGGACTCGGTTTTGTGCAGCAGCACATAAGTTGCCATGGCGATTTATCGCAGCTGGCCTGCGCCAGACCAGGTTAACAGTCAGGTTTAGTTAAGCCTGGTGTCATCTGCTCAGTTTGTGGTCACGCACGCCGATCAGAAACCAGTGAGTTTCGTCAGTGAATTCATTGTATCTGTCTTTTTTTTTTTATCATCCAGTATTAAAATACCACTGATTCATTTTCTAATATTCAATTACTGATAGAGAAGCAAAGGTTTTGTAATCAAGTCAGGCCTAATAATTTGTAGCATGCCGCCCTGAATGAAGAATGACACTTTACCGATGATAGCAAATCTTAACTTAAAAACGTGCAACATAAAATAACTTTAATGCATAGTTTGAGTCCCACAAAATTTGAAGCATATACTTATTTAGTTAATAAACATACCTTGTGCTGCTCATAATAAAATATATTTTATAAGCTCCGTTACAATAAGCTGTCTTTTGATTGCCGTTAAGCTGAAATTTGCGCTTACAGTTAAACGGGAAGCGGTGCCTTCAAAATAAAAGCATCACAACTCAAACAGGAAATCAACCATGGTTAAAATGAATTAAGACTAAATAATTCGTACAAGTCATTTGTACATTATACTCAGCTGTAAAATTTTCTATTTAATCATGACCTGTTGTGTTTGTTCTATATAAATAAGATGTGTAGCAAAAAAGAGTAACCTTAATTATTAAAGTTATGATTAAGGTTATGAAGTGATGTTCAGATATTTTCCTTGAAGTATTAGTGCCAAAAAGCAGAATCCATAGTTCCATAAATTAAAGCACCACTTATGGAACCTTAATTAATTTGATCACAACAGTATATTGCAATCATATACTGTTGTGATATGATCACAATAGTGATCATATCACAACAGTGATCATATCACAACATATCGGCCCACCATCACCATCATGCTTGATCCTCTGCATGATGTTCTTTTTACTGTAAAGCTGTCAGATTTTCCACCAGATTTCACAGGAAACCTTTCAAAAAGCCAACCTTTCATCTTTTCAACTGATTGATTATTTTCACAAAAGTCTTGGGTGATAAGTTTTTTTTTGTAATATGTTAGACAAGCCTTTGTGTACTTAATTCAGAACTGGTTCTGACCGTGGAAATTTGCTATGGATACAATTTTGCCCAGAAGAACGGCCTTAACTGAAGCAAGTAAGTCCTGCGGTGCTTAAGATGTGCTTAAAGTTTTTTTTGTGACCTCCTGACTCACTCAAGCTGTGTGTTGTACAGTCTGTGCAGCATTTAGCTTTCATTTTCCATGGTTATATTGTGTTCAATAACTTTGAATTCTTTGTTCTGTTTTGGGACTGCACAGTGGGATATTGATTCCTGGGAGTGAATCCCAAGATGGGGTCTTTCTGATTGGAATTTTGATATTTTCTGTTCATGTAGGAATTCTCTCCAGGGAATCCAGCTTGCTCCTGAAACATGACTGTCAGGTTAATTGGTATGTATACTGCTCTTTGGACTAAGTGTGCCAATGCATTGCTGTGTCCCTGTGAGCAATGGAAATAGGCCCCATTTCCATTGAGCGCACATCAACAAATAGACGTTCATAAAGAAAGTACATATAAAAATGTACGATTTTGTTTAACGTGAGATCATGTTGTAATACAAGATGAACTTATTTGGAGATGTTTTACCTAATTTCATCAACTGTCAATAAACGTGGCCAGCAATGTATATCATGGCAAATTTTATTGTTATGAAGCACCCAGCAAAAAAACAAATAGGGCTGGGGGAAAACACTTTGAGGAAAAAAAAAAACAAAACAGTAAATTTTATTAAAATATATTCAACATTAAAAGTTAGTTATTTATTTCACAGATTGCTAGAATATATAAAGAAATTGAGACAAAAGCTGCTTTTTTTGTTTTGATAAATTAGACATCTCGCAACGTTATATTCTCAATGGGTGCTGCAGGGTAACCACAACTCATAGCAAAACACATTTCACTAATTATTACAAAATATACAAACATATAAAGCACATTCATATATCTTAGAACAGCTCTGCATTCATATAAACAACAAACTTCAATTTACATAAAGTGACACAAACACCCACGCTGTGAAAAATCAGACCTGGATGTTTTACTTCTTGGTCAAGGGGAGATTCTGTAGACGACCGATGACAACTTCAACATCTTCAGAGAGTTCTTGCAATAAATATTCTCATTTTAGATCATTAAAAATCTTTTCTTCAGCTTATAAATCCGGCATGAAATTAACATTTTCTTTTTCCTCTCGATTTCCTTTTTCTGGAATCACCTGTAGGGAAACAAATATTGAAATGAATACAGGGGAGATGCATTTTTCCAGAAATACTTTAATATATTTAAAAATATATAAATGTACAGATTAAAATGTATCTAAATGAAAAAAATACACATTTAAATATTTAAGTGATGAAACATTTGAATGCATTTACATTAGTTTTCATTGAGTTAAGAGCACAGAGCCAAGTTTACAGAAAGCATATGGAGACTGTTGGTAGACAGTCCCACTTGTAGATCCGGAGAATGGACAGTTAAATATGGACAGAGGACACAAAAGTGAGATTTCATGGGGAAAGTCAACAATGACACCACAGTGACTTTCACACTGCAAGTCCGACCAAGATCAGAACTGGATTAATTGCTGAGCATGGTAGTGCAGCGGCAGGTTTTTGCTTCCACCAGCTTTGATTGGCATTAGAATCACCTCAAGGAAAGATTTCAGCATGACCAAACACTGAGTCTGAAGAGTGTTACGAGAGAGCAAGCATTAAGAAGGGTCAGACGACACAGACAGATGAGAAATATCCTGATTCCAGTTAGACCGACAGATGACGTGTTATTGGCACAGAGCTCTGACGATGATTGAGTTCGTTAGGATAATCCTGATTACAGTCTGGCACCGGGTCGATTTGACCTACCTCACTGCAACACACAGCCTGATTTATGTTTAGTGTGTCGTTTCCCACTTTTCCCACTGTTACCTTGTGTTTCAGAGAGTCAAACGGAAAACAGAAGATTCAAAACAAACTGACCAGAGAGTTAAATCCATTCAGTATTTAATATTTGCATTTGTACCGTTCCTTAAAAATGGATGAGTTCATGCAACAGTGCTCATATAAATTCACCAAGAGATATAACATAAAAAGTAAACTGAAAAAAGCAACAGAAAATATGGCCTCCCTTTTAAGAAACATTGAGAAGCTAGCATTCAAAGTGAGATCTTTATTGTAATGAATGAATGGGTTACCTTGACTATTCCTTTTTTTGCTTCGCTTAAAGAGCTTCAGCTGTTTCTTTGGTTCAGGTGCAACAGAGGCAGACACCTCTTCAGAGACCGACGGCACATCTTCTGGTTCCTGCCCATCTGGGATGTCGCACCCGCTGATGCCCTCATCAAGTGCAACTACACTTTTAGGTTCCGAGAGTTTCTTACTCCAAACTTCATCCTCCCCGCATGTCCTCACAGTTACATATTCCTTGTCTTCACCTTGTCCCCTTGCTTCTGATAAATGGCTTGTTTTGTGATCTCCTTTCGGAAGTTCACAACATTTTCCAATAGTGTCTGTAGCAGATGAACCTTCTTGGTTATCGAGACTTTTGCTAATGCCCGACTCGTCTGAGACTTCATGCACCAGGCTCGATGCGCTGTCCAGCACGGCCTCAAGCAGGTCTGAATCTGACAGGGATGATGGACTGAGGACACTAGTCTCCACTGAATCTAAAGAAAAGCTGTTTGTATGCAGACCTGGTTGAACTTCAGCCTCAGTTGGTGGTGTTGTGTCTAACACAGAGGCAGTGGGTTTCTCTTGGCCTTTACCATCCTGTAGCGATGCCGGCCTTTCCAGAGGAGTATGCGTCGTCATGGATGGCTGTCCAGAGGTTGGATTGGGAGGCACCGCTGTCCCATCTTGGGCTGCACTCAGCTGTGGAGCTTGTGCAGCCTCCTCTGACGGGCTGATGAAGCCGTTCACTTCGCCTTCGAGGCGCTGGTGATCCTCTGAGTGAGGTTTGGAGAGAGTGGAGGGGGCGGCTCCTTCGTCTGCAGACTTCACACTTGAACCTGAAGGAGAGATGCAGTTTGTACTGATGGAGATACACAAGGCTAGTCAGAAGTTTGCATCCACAAAGCCTGAGTTTCAGTAGGTTTTAACTTTTACTGACTGATTTGAACAATTTTTTCAGGGCAGGAATGACTAAAAACTACCCCACTGATAATTTTTAAAAGAAAAACAGTATGATAATGTCAGGATTAGAAAAAAGCCAAATTATATCAGAAGCAAAATTACATAGACAGACTAAAAATCTATGTTTTGGTGCCTACTAATATTTGCATAACCATCCCTAGTAACCTTTAAGTATATCAATGATCAATCGGCAGAGCTTATTTGGTTTCTTAACATGAATGTGACTTTTAGGCACAGCATAATTTTTCTTGTAAATTTATTGAAGTTGTTTTCTGTATAACTATTTCAAATAAAGATTGGTTCAAATATTTTCTCAAAAGCAGAAAGAAAAGACAGCCACGTCAATGAGAGCACGTAAACTCCTGAGCAGCACATAGCACATATTAGCTGAATTACTCTCCTTCACTGGTGAATCACAATAAGCAAAAACACACAGCAGGCCCGACGAAGAGCTCATCAAGCAAAGAAACTCTGTAATAGCTTCACAAAGCAGCTGCAATAACGCTAGCTTAGCTAAATGCAGGAGGGGGCTGGGCAGAGACACACATATAATCTTAGAAGACAGGTTGGCGGTTTGTGGTTAATGCATTCAGGGATGGAGCAAGGAGCTGAGGATGGAGACCATCATCTCTTGTCCTTACCAGGTGGGCCGGTATCTCTACGCATTTCACTAGAAGAGAGGCTTTCCGAATCGCACCTTGGCCGGGTCTTTCTCAGGCTGAAACCTTTCCTGATGTCTGCCAAGAGGTGGTCAATGATGCAGCCGTCGTTTTGTGGCATAATGCCTCTCTTTACTGCAACAAATAAGGTCATTAAAACAATGAAAATATTAGAAACATTTAGGTACAGGTGAGAAATATAGAATTACTGCTCGTAAGACAGATTTACGTTGTAGCACTGGTGTTGCATAGAACATAAACATACATTTTTGTGGTCATTTGGACATCAGAAGTATAAGGAACCACTTGATGCTGAGGAAATATTTACAGTATGCCCTTTATGTTGAATTTCTGGGAAGATATCAAAGCAGAAACTCAAAACTACATCTACCAAGGATTTGGGTTGCACATTAAGTGGGCTCATTACCTCTATGATAAATGCAAAGGGGAAAATGGGAAAACTTTAGACAATTTTCTCATTCCAATCAATCAAAAGTAAGTTTACTGAAGAAATTCTTTGTTTTGTTGAGAACGCAGCTTGCCTTCGAATAAAGTGCAGTCAACCTTCTTGCTGAGAAAAGTAAATTGATGTTATAAAATGGTCAGTAGCTCAATTTAGCCAAAAAGTTATGACGTGCAGCAACTGAATGGTGAATTAAAAGTCCCAATACTGCAAAACTGACCTGTCAGTTACTACACGGGGTTGTTTAAACCCAACGGATGAGGAACAGTGATTTTCATTCATTAGTGTTTGTTTGTCAAACTAAAAGAAACAAATTGTAAAAGCTGAAGTATGTGACTGAAAGTTATTCTCTTGCCCTGGAAATTTTCTCCAACTTGTTAAAAAACAAAACAAAACAAAAATCTATATTGTTGGGTCAGCATTTTAGATTTCTAGAGCAAAACTTACTTATTTTTCCATTCTCTCCCTTCCGTCTCTTGGATTCTTCTTCTGCCAGCTGCTTCTTTCTTTTCTCAGCCTTGGCAGCTTGTTCTTTCCTCATTTTGTTCTCCTTTCATCATGAAACAAAGAGTGTCACCATCACTGATGAGTACCAAATATACACCACAATTTGTCTTTGAATCACTTAGGAAGAAACAATAACACCCTTCACTCAACCTCGAGTCAACTGATACATATATTCCTAACTGAACTCCCACACATGCAAGTCAGCCTCAGCTGTGCAGTGCCATACAGACTCCACACACAAAAAAAGCAGTTTTAAAGTAAATCTGATTATTTGAGATAAGTAGCATTGAATTATTTTCCTTCACCTTTAGTGCCTTGATAAAAAGTTCTCTGAAAGTTCTGATGGTTCCGAAGAGCTCCTCGAGCGACAGCTGACTCACATCTTCACACAAGTAGACAGCCAGGTCACTTCTCTTCTTCTCGATCTCTGTGAATCTTTCATTTAAACTTTGGCACGCCATTAGGTTTTCCTGCAGTAAAGAGCAAGGCCACCTCTTAGGATGTGATCCAGCTGCAGGGAAAGAAAACATAAAAGAGGCAACCATTTTTTCCCTTCGGAGTGACCTCTTACCTCAAGGATTTTTGCGTATTGCTTCTTCACCTCATCCACAGAGTTTGACACTTTCTTGGCAGAGTCATTGAGCTGTTTGAGCAAAGCACCAGTTTCTGACTGCATGGACTCCAAATTGGCCCTAGGAAGAAGCCAGAAAGCCCTTTGTTACACATCTTTTACAGACCTGGGAATAAACAGTAAATTGATATGAAAACATCTGAGCCACAAAAACCTATAAATATTGAAGTTAAAAAATATATCCTATGTTGTATTTCCAATTTTTTCTCCAAAGAAGATAAACAAGTTTTAAACAAACAAAACACACTTCTAAAACAGGAAGTAAGTACTATATATAGACGAGCCATTTAGGTCTGCAGTGTCTGATAGTCTACTTCTTAATTATGACAGATCACTGTCATAGTTAAACAATTAGGAATTTTACAAAGCATTCATCAAATTGATGTGTTTTCAATCAATTTCAAGACAGAAAAAAAAAGGTTGAGTGAGCATTTTTTCTGTGGTCTCCATCACTATTAAGCATCTTTAAATCTGCAAATGGTGATAATCAGTAACCACTCTCACCAAATTGTACCTCTATATGTTAAGCCACAATATTTAGCTTAAACAAACTTTGCTCAGTGTCTGAACCACTTTGCACTTTAGATACTGGATGGACTTTTAAGGGTAAGAAGAATTGTGATGACAAAAAAAAAGTCACAGCGCCATATAGTGCCCTGGAATGGCAACTACAGCAGATGCAGTGCATAACAAACATGAAACTTTTCCCCAATCAACATCCAAAAGTACTGACAGTTTACAGACAGCGATTTTATGCATGTAAACAAAGCCTAAATTTCTCCATTGAGTTTTATGGTCTCGAAGCCCCTGGTCTTACCTTCTTCCTCCTCACAAGATAAATGGCCTCAAAATTTAATTTCAAGAACTAAAAGTGAAGCTGAGGACTTTAACTGTATCACAATGTGTATTCTGTAACCACTGTATTATGCACTGCTGCCCAGAATCAGTCTTCTGCAGTCCTCAGCTGTGGCCTCAATTATCTTGTTCCCAATTTTTAGTCATCATCAAATGAATATAACTACAAGCACCAAAAGAAAAAGTCATGAAAATGAGTAAAATCTCTATACCCTGCTGCTTTCTGACATATCTCTATGTCATCCGGCAGAGCTAGCAGCTCCTGGTGATTCGCCTCTGCTTCCTTTGGAAAACAAGACACAAAGTGGGTAATTAAACATGTTCAAGACTGATTGAGAGGGAAATAAGTCTGGACAGTTGTTAGCCTGTCTGTACACCTCCAGGATGTGATGCAGCAGCGTGATACGGCTCTTGTTGGCCTTCGTCTCCGTTAACTTGAGCAGAGAGCTGATCTTAAACCCCTCAGCATTTCCTGTGTGACTTCCCTGAAAGTAGATTGGCAATTATCAAAAGCACACGATGACTAAATATCACCTCAAGTAAATACATAAGAGTTTAGGGGGTTGTTACATAGTTGAGAAAATTTCCAACATCGAGGATGAGTCTGCAGAAACTGGGCAGCAATGTGCTCATCTGGAGAGCTGGAAAAACAAACAAAAGAAAAAAAAAAAAAAAAGTGTTGCATACAGTTTAAGAATTTCAACCGACGTGCACCGCCAGTGTACTTACACTGGCAGGCCTCCTCGACAAGCTTCACTTTAGGCCTGAGCATTTCCAGCAGTGATGCCGTCTCCTCGCACAGCAACATGCATTCAATTCTGAGCTGATAACTAAGGACACGGGCAGGGAAATATGTATAGTAGAGGTGCATCACAATCATTGAAATTACCAAAACATTCATCCATTTCAGCAACTGAATTCAAACAGTGAAACTCCTGTGCATCAGTATATTGATTCTATCTTGCAGCTGATGAAAACAATAAATTTTCTCTCTGACAAAATTTGATTACATAAGGCAATTAAAAAAAAAAAAAAAAAAAAAAAGATTTTTATGAGATATGGTGTACAGCCGGGGTGTGCAAAGAGTTTTCTGGGGGCCGTTTGCCATCTCTGAACTTATTGTTCTGCAACCCTGAACTGCAATTCAGGAACGATAAAAATTTTACCCACCAACACAGAGGGAGACTCTATTTTTGACTAGAGCAAAATTATAGACAAATTAAAATATTACAAAAGTGAACGCATTTCTTATAATATTTTACCTTTCCCATAACTTCAAAGGAAGTAGGACCACAGCTATCCAGCAAGTCTTATTGCTAAAAAAATCAGACTATTTACATGTTAATCTCCTACAAAAATAAAAACAATAAATACACTTAATATATCATTGAGCAGTGTAAAATGTAGTTGCATGTGGGCCAAAAAAAAAGGAAAAAAAAAGTTACAAAAATTGTTTATTTCTTTATTGAGATCTCATAAAATATTCATATTTTCAGAAAAATTAATTTTGAGTTGCCATTAGCTTTGAGCCAAAAGCATAAAAAAAAAGAACACTTGAAATATTTGTATATACAATGTATACTGAATATACGAGTTTCCCTTTTTTATTCAATTGCTGGATTAAAACCTTTCGACGACAATGAGTTGTGCACATATACAACCATGTAAAATGTTTGAAATCAAGCCAAGGCAATCTAAAAATGTGCGGTAAAGTTAGAAATAAAGCTGAAATTTACCATGGTATATTAAGCAGGGAGGTGTAAAAGCGATCAACATTCGCCAGCTTGTCTTTTTCACCTTGGAAGGACTTCAAATTCTCAATCTACACCAAAAATACATAAACAACAAAACTTCAAAAATAGGCAATGAGTTAGTCAGGTGTGCCAAGAAATGCTGCAACAAACCTCATGCTTCTCTGGTAGGAGCTTCATAAGCTGTTTTAGCGCCTCTACATCAAACCTGCTTCGATCTCCGTTCTGGATCATGGCTACAAATTCCTCATTTGTGCTGAGCATAAAAAAAAACAAAAACAAAAAAAAAAGTAAGATGCTTATAAAAATATAGCATGATGACTAATAGGTTTTTGAGATGATGGAGACTAAAATCTCACCATTTAAACTGCTTTAGGAATATGTTCATATTCAAATTTTTCTTTGGATCAATGAATGTTATCTATAGAACACATAGAAGAAACAAAGATCAATGTGTTTTTATCAATGCTGACAAAATCACACATGCGTTTTTTCTGAAATAATGTTTAAGTGTTCACCTCTTTGGGCTCCTTCTTCACAGGAGCAGCTGCTCCCTTGTCTTTGGGCTCGGTGACCGGCAGACAGAAGAGCTCCTCGATGCTGCCGTAGTCTGGCTCATGAGGAGGCGGTTCTTTCTGAACCGACGCCCACATGGACTGACCATCTGCGCTCAAGGAGGAAAAAAAAAAAAAAAGAAAAAAGGAAACCTGATTTAGGATCATTAAGATTAATGCTATATCCAAACAATGGTAAGCAAAAATGCAGCAGCCTTTCTGAAAATTAAACAATGATTAAAGAAGAAATTGTTTATTTTGATGAATCTTTCAACTGAATGAGACGGCATTCATTTTCTATGTACCACGAATCTGGAATAAACTTTCAGAAAACTACAAAGATGCTGAATTACTTTAAATCAAGGCTAATAACCCACCTGTTTCCATTACAAAATGTAATATTTACTGCTCGTTTTCTAATTTGTTACAGTATTATATTTTTAATGGTACAAAGCATTTTGAACAACCTTGTTGCTGAAATGTGCTACACAAATAAACTTGACTCAAAGAACAGATACAAAAGTCTATATCTTCAGTTGAATTTCCAATAATTTTAATCACACAAAATCTTTAAGAAGCCTCTTTGGAAACTATCGAAATTTTCATCTGTGAAAACAGTGAAGTCTGGAATAAAGTTAAAAAAAAAAAAAATTGTGTTTCCATTATGTTGCACTGCAAAACAATCATGAAAGTACAAAGACAAATGCATGAGAAATGCATTTTACCAGGGCAGGAAAAGCCAGAGGGAAGAAACTCCCGAACCAAAGAGTTTGGGAGTTTACAAAATAAGGAATTCAAATTGTTTTGGTGATTTCCCTGAAGTTCTGGGCGTGATGGAACAAGTCAAAGATACACTGATTAGGCCTAACCTTATGCCCCCTGCCTAGTAGTGTGTAATCTCTGTTAGTGATATCAATACAGCCCTGACCAGTTGAGGCAGAGACTCCGTTAGACCTCTGATGGTGTCCTGTGGCAGCAGAGGTCTGAAGTCCATAACGTTAGATCCAAGCTGTTTGTCCGCCACATCCTACAGATGCTTTAAAGGATTGAGATGTGGCAAATTTAGAGGCCTCATCAAAACATTAAAGTTGTTGTGCTGCTCCTCAAACCACACAGGCAACATTTTTTGCCTTTTGGCAGTGGCATTATTCAAGTAAAAGAGACAGCAGCCATCAGGGAGTACTTTTAGCTGAACAATTATAGCATGTCAGCAGCAACCCTTAGATTGTTGGTTAGTGTCAAATGAAAACCCTTTGAAGGAAGCCCCTAAGCTTGCAAATGTCATATAAATGGCAGGCTGAAAAAAAACAACAAAAAAAACAAGTCTTGCAGTTCCATCGCATTTAGAAGGAGTTTATTTTTGAAAATGTCGACGCTGACGTTAAACACCCGAGTCCAAGTTAATCTTAAGATGTACGAGAATGCAATGACGACTTACCTGCGACAGAGCGAAGTTTCTGCCAGTTGAGCTTCTTCATCTTCAGGGTGGGACATCTGCTTGGCTTTGATGGGGTGTTAGAGCCCAGGATCTGGCTACTCTGAGGCACAATCATCCCCGGTGGAGGAGGTGGAGGAAGAGGTATCCCAGGTAATGGAGGAGGAGGAGGTGGTGCACCAGCCATTCCTGGGAGTGGTGGTGGAGGGGGAGGCATCCCCAGACCACATGGTAGTGGTGGGGGTGGTGGAGGCATCCCAGGCAGTGGAGGGGGTGGCGGTGGAGGAGGTCCACCCAGCCCTCCTGGTAGCGGTGGTGGAGGAGGTGGAGGTGGTGGAGGAGAGGCACACAGAGGCTTCTGAGTGGATGCTGTGTTGATGTCCTGTTCGTCTCCATCCTCCTGATCCAGACCGGTCTGCACAGCCTTGTCCACCTTCAGCACAAGCCCGTCTATTTCATGCTGGCCTTCGCAGCTCCTCCCCTTGAAGAACATCAATCGCTGCATGATCTTCTCACAGGACTCCATCTGAGCTGGAACACAAACACACACAGCAATGAACAACACTTAAAAGCATGTCTCACGCAACAACAAAGCTTTCAGCCTCACTTTAATGATGCACTTAAATCAGTCTTCCTGGGTAAACGCTCGCCTTCACACCTTAATCATGCTATTAGCCTCTTTTGAGTGTTGTCTTAAGCGAATGCGTTTCTGTTGCAGTGCTGACTCACAATCCTGAGCGAGGAGTATGGCTCTGTTGGTGATGGACTCCAGAGCCAGCCAGATATCGGTTCGGCTCGGCCCGAGCAACAGAGCGGACTGCAGGATGGAGAGCAGCTGGAGGGAGGCTGGAGAGCTGCTCACCTGCACACACATACGAGTTAGGCATGGAAGAAAAATCCTCATGGATAAAATCTGAAGCCTGTAACTTTGCAGCCACTTTACTGTGGTTCCTAATGATAAAGGGATGCAGAAAGTATTTTTTTTTTTTTTTTTTTATGAAAAATGCTGGTTTAAGTTCTTTTGCATGTTCCCGGCACCATATTTGCATTAGCATTCTAAAAACAAGATGACACCAACTGCCCCGTTATGTTATGTACTGTCAAATGATGTGCTCTAATCTTTTTCAAGTGGACTATGCCTTCATTTTATTTCTCTAAATATGGAAAGGACACAACTGCTCTTGTTCCATTAATCCACATTTTTGTTTGAAAATATGACATCTCCATAATTAATATTTTTATGTAATCTCATGACAGATTATTTCCTATGAAACGATTATTCATCTTTACATTTAAAAAGGAAAAGAAATATAGACATTTTGCTCCCAAGTCAGTTTTTTCTTCCTGTATCTCCCTGTTTTCTGTCTGGTACAAACAAAGTAGCAATTGCAATGAAGTCTGTCCTTTTGATGAATTTGTCCTTTGGAGCTGCAATGTTTCTAAGAATAAGAATTCAACATTCAATAGCCAGTTCAGCATTAATAATTGGGTTTACAAGCAGCACTTTAATACATCATCTCAGCTGTTTTTGTGTCAGATAGACAGCTGTCTGGTAAAAACACAGTAAAGGATCCAGTGGATCTAAACACTGAGGTACAGAAGGATTTTTGAACCATACACACTTCGTGCCTGGTATTGTCTGGTTAAAAGATTATTTTGATGTTTGGGGGTTAAAAATAGTTGACCGGAGGTTCGTCTCCCCCTCATCTATACTGCCCTGAATGAAACCGAAGCCTGCATTTATTCACTTTCTCCTTAATTGGATAATGGAAACTGTTTGCTGCGCTCACCTTGTTGAAGAGTGCAGTGAACACCTCTTGGTGATTACTCATATCAATGCCTCCGTACACTCGCAGCAGCTCCTCCTCATCTTCAGCCATTGCCTCCTCGAAAGCTTCACATTGAATAATCAAGTCTTCATCCTCTTGATCTCTGAAAACCAAATATTATAGAGTGAAATCGGTTTAATTCAAGTTCTAAATCTCTGTCTCCAATCCAAAGCAAAAATTTTAAATATCTCAATAAAGCACCTCAGGATTTTTATGGTTTAGAAACTCATAAAAACCATGGTTCAACTTTATTATTCTTCGTTTTACCAAATTCTACAGCATGGACAGGTATGTTAAAAGAAATTAACACATAAAGAGAAATGTATAAAAGGGGTCTTGTTTTATTATGAGCCTATGTGATTAGCTAAAGGTTTACATTTATGATTTTCACTTAAAAATAAAAACATATTTCAGATAGATAACTAACTTTTAGAAAATAGTATAGTCAATACAATCTGAGAACACACACAATTTCATATAATTATTTTCAAGACTTATCCTGTAAAAAATAATATTCCATATTGTCAATACCTCTGCAGATCACAGAGAATCAGTGAAAAACATTTTAATGAGGTAGAGGTGAAAGTGTTTAAACTTGACTGCTAAAGCCTCTGCAGCTAACCTGTTTTTCTCCATATTTACCTGCAAATTATTATGCCAGTATTTCTCTGAGTACCATTAAAGGCAGACCAAGCGGTACCTGTAGCCTGTTAATCACTTTGATAAAATAAACTGCATGAATTTTATTAATAGAGAGAAAGAGGACAAGACTCATCCACAGCAGGCTTACCTTAGTTTTGGCAGAATGTCAAGTAACTGGAGGCCTGCAAAAACAGAAACAATAAAAAAAGCTCAAACTATCACAACATTCACGTTTTAGATTTTTTCTACGGTTATCTTAACAATCCTTCAGCACTTAGGTGTTGTTAGTTCGGCATCAACATCAGAGAGCCCAGGTGAGCAATCATATAGTAGGAGGGGTCAATCAGGTGGATAATTGGTGGGAACTGACATGTTTGTTTAGCTGCAGTTCCCTTGTCTGCCACATTGATTTCTGGGTGCTGCTTCTATGGGGAGCACTGTGTGTTTCTTAAGGCTCAGATTTAAAGATGGCACCTCGTCTTAAAGAAATGATGAAACTCTTAAATTAGTTTGATCCATCCAAGACTGATGGCAGTTTCTCAGGCACGAGCTAAACTTGTGAAAACAGAATGTTGCACACAATTAGTTCTCAGGCGTTTTGTGTGAGAATTAGGCCATTGGACCTATTCTTAGCGGAGACCCAGTGACAAAGAAATGTGTTACAATGCTAAAGCTGCTGACCTTCTGCGTCCACCAAATATTGCGATCACCTTGTTCGTAAACTGAGTGACTTACCAATGAACTCCTTTCTGATTTTATCTCTCTGTCTCAGGTCATCTGTGCTAAAGATGAGTGCATTGATGACACTGAGGAGTGTGACCATGTATGGGATGTTATCTGTGCCCTGCAGCTCGTTCATGATGACACTGAAGCGATACTGCTGTGTCTTCAAGCCCTGAAAGAGGGAGAATCAGAGATGAGTGAGAAACCAATTATTTAGTGCGAGCTCCAACGCAGGTGAGTATGTGGCAGATGCAATTTTTTTGCTTGCCTTGTAATGATCCAGAGCATCCAGAGCCAGGCGGTGACCTTCTGCGGAGAAGATGCTGAGAGCAGCGAGGAGCTCAAACACCTGCTTCTTCACCATGATGTTCGAGGTGTCCAAGGCTGCAGAATATTTGTATTGTCATGTTAAGTTCTCACACTTTTGGTTTGGTAAATCAATTTTTTTCTGCCTAGGTACTCTAATTATTGCCTTAAGTCCAAGCAGGACGCTTTGTCTTACTGTCTTTGGGATTACTCAAATTGAACTTTGCAACCCATGTAGCATTTTGCTTTAGATAAAAACAAAGAAAATCCAATATTTACAGTGCTCTGAGAATGTCCTGAAACATTGCTCTGTATAGTGTCTTCCAACTTCAGTATACTGGAAGGGAACAATTGTTCATTTGCAAAATAAAAAATCAATACTGACCCATGTTTGATCTGATACACTTATTTATAAGTGCGTCCAGAAGTCACTTCATTAGAAAATTGGGTCCTTGGGTCCACTTGTGCAATATTTTGTTATTATTGGGAAAAAACAGCTGTTGTGTGAAGTCCTTAAAGGGTTGCTGGAGAATATTACAGCATCGAGGAGACCAAGGAACATTGAAGATAGCTTAAACATGGATTTAAAGCAGGAACAAAATAGAAAGCAATGCCTCAAGCTTTGAACATCTCATGGACTATTTAATTTATCATCTGAAAATGAAAAGAGATTGGTACAACGGCAAACCAAGATGGTAACTATGAAGAAGCTGGAGAGATTCATGGCTCAGGGGACAAAAGACAGTTATTCATGATTTACTCCATAAATCTGACTAAATCTGCCACTGTTGAAAGAAAATCAGAAGAGGTGCTTTGTGCAGTTTGGCTCAAGCCATGTGTAGGTGGATGGCTGAGGCAGATGTGTGAAAGAATCTTCTCTGGTCACATAACAAAACTAAATTTTGTAGAATAAATGCAAAATAATATGAACTCTGAACAGACGGTTACCATGGTGAAACATGGTGAGGGCAGCATCATGCTGTGCAGATGCTTTTCATCAGCCAGCATAGTGAAGTTAAAGTCAAAGGGAAAATGGATGGAGATAAACAGGACATTCTTTGACCTTTAGCTATTTCGTGGAAAGTCCAGAGTAGGATGTCTAAAGTTGCTCATTAAAAATGCACACAAATCTTTTCAGATATTTTGTCAATAAAAATTCAGAAATCCTAAATAAACATTTCTGTGTACCATGTGAAATCTCTGTAAAACATATTGAAGTTTATGGTTTTAGCGTGACAAAAAGAGGAAGCATTCAAGGGGTCTGAATATTTTTGCAAGACAGAGTGCATGACATGAAACTTCAGCTCAGCAGGATGAGTCACAGAGAATCCTTTCATCTAGTGGGTTATGACCAACACAACAAATATTACATAATATCGGAAAAGGGTGATTAACTGTGCCTCGCTTTCTTTTTGTAAATTAACTCAAATCTATGAAGTGGAGCATGTGCTGAACGAGGCTTCTGAAATATGAACACATGTTAAGGAGAAAGCTTGTTGAACCCACCTTGCGAGAGCTTCCTAATGTAGCCCTCATTCTCTATGATGAAGTGGATCCCTGCTGATGAGTTCATTACGGCTCGGACGCAGCTGACGCACGTGAGCTGCAGCAAGGCGTCGGCGATGCGGGAGCACCCGCGGCCTGAGAGCCGGTCCAGGGCCTCCAGGAGCAGATCCAGCCCGCTCAGCTCCAGAAACTGCACCATCCATGTCTGGTCGCTGCCTTCCAGGCGACGCTTCAGGCCCGAGTAGTTTACCACGGTGGGAACCTGCAGCAGTCTGATGCACAGCTCGGGGTCGGCGCTCTCCAGGTTGGCCTCCTGCTGCGTGTCGGAGTCCTGAGAGGAGCCCAGGCGATCCCTGACCGCTGCCCACTTCTTTTTCCCATCGGATATCCCTGACATGGTGCTTGGCAGACCTGCAGGGCAGAGCGATGAAAAGCATTAAAGGTTTTGTCAGTAAAAGAGGATGAAAATCCACATTTCCTTTCAACTATTCTTTAGAAGTGATAACAGATTATTTTAGACAGCTAAAAGGACCTGCCAGTAGCTGATATCCAAGAACTATGGCTGCTATATATACAGTACAGTCACATCTATCTAAACTAGAGGAAGCAGACTGACAGAGGACCTTATTGGAGGGAATAGAGAATGGGAAACGGCAAGTCTGCACTTTGTGGATGAGCAAAAGATATGTCAGCAGTCCAGTCATCAGAAGCTCTGCCAAACATTCCAGCTTAATCTCACAGTAAGCTCAACTCAGACAGTTTGTGTTTTAATCCATAAAAGACAGCGGCACACAACAATTTGGTCCCTTTGGAACAAGACTTCTGTCACTTTATATAATCTATGAGAAAACAGGGATAGCTTATAAACTAAAGAATAAAGAAAGAGAGAAATCAAACCTTCACGTCAACATTTTAGCAAAGATGAGTACATGTTATTCTTTTTCATAATAAAAAAAAAACTCAATGGTGAAATTAAACTGACGTTTTTCCTAAAGCTTTTACTATCTGTTATGTAAGAAGGAAATGGCAGTGAACAGGAACAGGAAGGTCATGATGAATGGAGATCCAAACCCATGACTGCCTGTACAACACCTTCAGGATTGTTGAGAAGAGATGTGAACTGGGGTTGCTCTGTTATTCCCAACAGCACAAATATCATCTTCAAGGATGAGTCATCTGAAGAAAAAACTATGCTGTAAACTAAACTTCTTCTGCTCTATGAAAAGGCTGGAAATCCCCTCAAACAAGCCAGCCTTAAATGAAGCGCTTATAAACTGTGCTTTTTAAAAGATGTTACTGCCGACCATGCAAAGAGGGCATGAGGATGATTTCCAAAAATGTACATTTTCAATTGGTCAACAATGAAATTTGATATTATGAAAATGCTTTGTTTTATTATGCAATTCGAAAAACTCATACAATATCTAGATCTATTCACACAGAGTGTTATGTTTCAAGCATTTACATCTATTTTCTGCTTATTTTTGTTAACACATCCCTGTTATGTTTTGCCAAAAATAATGCAGAAGACTTGACATTTGTCCTACAGACAGTCATTGACCTTCCAGAGACATAAAAGTCCACAAAAGGTCATATGATATATGAAACGTTGAGCAGAAAGAAACAGTGTGACAGAAAAACATACACAAACAACTTGGCTGTCCATGCTGCTGAGTTAACTGAGATCCCACTCTGCAAGAGAATTAGCTACAAACGGTTTCTGCCAAACAAGGTGGCTGTTCAGAGCGCTTTATCCAAACATATTAATAGGAAGTTAAGTGAAAGGAGTGTGGTAATAAAGATGAGGATTTGATACTACAGACCCATGAATTCAGAGAAGTTGAGGCCTACCATTAAAACAATGTGGGCTTCCTTTACCATGTGCTGATTACTTATATACCATGATGCCAAGCATTGATCCCACATATTGTAGAGTACATGGACATAACATTCATAAATTTTGACATCGTTAGATGTGGTGTCGCTTGTCTCATTTTTTACCACATCTTTTTCTTCCACTGAACTTTCCATTTGTATGCTTGTATACAGCATGATTTAAACTGCCGGCTTCTTTAGCAACGGTCTTTTGTGGTTTACCCTCCTTCTAACAAAATATTTGTTGGACAACTGTCAAACCAAAAATCTTCTGCATGATTATAAAGTAAAAATAAATCTATATATAGCTTCACATTTTAAATCAAACTAAAAAAAAAAGAACTTTTAATGATATTTTTATTTATTGAGATTTGTGCTTCATCTTTAGCATAGGCTGCTGGAAATTCAGTGACCTTTTAGTGGCATAGAGATACACAAGATGAAAATATAATAAACTCTCTGCAAAGGTATTCAGCTCAAACAAGGCTAAACATTTATGTAAATATGGCACACCCATTGAAAATTAATGCATTGACAAAACTGTGCAGAAACAACAAAAAACCAAAACAAAACAAACATATCTAGCGGAGGCACAAAGGGACACATGTACTGCACAACTTGCCTTTTCTGGCAAAAACCACAAAGCACAGTCCCCTTCTTTTTAATAACTGCCATAAACTCCAGCCTGAGTTCCTGAAAAAGCGCATTCCCACAGACAAATTCAAGCTAAAAAAGGGAATATCTTTCCCTAAAAACATTAATATAAATGTTTAAACCATAGACTTTGGAGGAGCGTCAGTTTGAATATTGAATGTGCTCTGCTGATGATTTCACACTTGGCATGCATCACATATACAGATGTGGCACTAAGTTATAAACATGGAAAAAAAAAAAAAAAAAAACACAGCGCTCTATGAAAGGTCATGCAAAAACAATCCTGAAGTGCTCTGTTTTACCCTGCAGTAATAATACCTTCCCTGAGAGTCGTTACTGCTATTAAACTACAGAAACAAGCAGCTTGCAAATTGCTTGGATGAGTCGCTTTTCTGAAAGTGTTTGGCAGAAAGAAAAAAGCGAGGAATTGTGAAAAAAAAAAAAAGCGACATCAGATTTTAAATCGCTGCATGGTGTTAAGGTAAAAATTGGAATTATTTTCTCACATTTTCTGGTGAGACATTTGTCAATTCTGACTGCAACATTTTAGTCCTGCTGCCACTGTGAAGAGTGTTACTGTGGCAGCAAGCAGGCAGACAATGGCTGTTCACAAAAGGCCTTCTGAATACCCTTCAAAGAGCTGTGTTCATCTCTGACACAAAAAAGGATGGAATGCTCCCTGCACTGTTCAGGCTAAAAGCAGTTATGCTCTGTGATCTTGTTTCTTCTTTCACTTTCAGTTCACGCTTTCCTAGTGATTAGGAGCTGAGGAGCAAAAGTCCCAAGTTGACGCCTGAAATTTAGGGGAATTTTAACAGTTAGGAGAGTTCTGTTATGACTAAGACACGTCAGGCAGGCTGGAGTGTGAACTTTGAGCACAACTTCCAAGGTTGGCTTGGGAACTTTTGTAAAGGAACATTTTTATAATGTGCTCCTCACCCCTCTTGTGCTTTAGATTGTGTCTGCATGATCTTATCATGAGATTGGTCAAGCTGCCTTCCTATAGACTTCTACAATGTCATATAACAGCAGAGGATGTCTTTAATCCTGGAGACAATCTAAGTGTTACTTCCCCAACCCAGGACTGAGGCTGCCTTTTAGGAAACAAATAACAACTCCCTTTCCTTAACAACAGACAAATGGCAAGACCATCTCTGTTCGGCTCCATGGAATCCTTGGTGCATAACAATCAAAGATTCCCAGCTATAATCCAATCAAGCCTCACTTCTCTTTGTTGGGAAATATCCAGAGACGGTGACAACCTGCTGCTATATATTCGACTGACCAGAACCTATAAAAGGAAGCCAGAATTCACTGTTTGTCAGAGCAGACTTGACAGACTTCTTTGACTTTGTACTTTTGTTCTCAAAAAGTTTTAATAAATTTCTTATTTTCTTCTCATCCAGACTCTTGTTAAAGTCATTTTTCCACAACACTTTGAAGGGAAGGAAAGGACTTTCCCAGGGCAGGAAACTTGGCACTTGTGAAACATGTCAGCCTAACAGTAGAAGTTCCCTTTTTGTATGACATGCCTTTTCTTCACAAGGATTCAGATTTGTAAGTGAAGGTCAATGAATTTGAGGATCATTAAGACTTCATTTACTTCAGTAATTTAATTCAAAAAGGAAAAAAAAACTATTATATTGTTTATATAAGTCAACATCAGTTAATTTACATACTTACAGCTCATAGCTTGTAAAAACTCAAAATTCTGTTTCTAAGAAAAGACAAAAAAAGAGAAATAAAAGGATTTTTAAAAGCAGAAATGTGGACCAATGTAGGTCAATATATGAAACGCTGGTATGTTAAGGAGGCTGAAGTTGCTTTAAAGGCAACCTTCAGCTTGTCTGCATTGTTGAGTCTCTAATCTCTAATCTTCCTTTTGGCAATGCTACATATTTTCTCTGGGGGCTTTAGGCCAGATGTTGTCTTTCTTGGCTGCCGGCATTTTGGTCACTTCAGTTGACTGTATTCAGTAAAGTAAAGTCTTTGGTTACCCTTATAGTATGGTGGTTGTTTCAGTTTTGTCTGCTCTTTTAGTCTCTTATATCCCTCTCCTTATCAGTGGATATAGTTGAGGTAAAAGATTTCTGGTGTCTCTTATTCAGAAGTGGCTTAAAACAAGAAATGTGATAGTTGTAGCACATGTTCGGCATACATCTGTGAGTGGTTGCTCTTAACGGACTGATTGCAGCCAAAGTACATCCCTTGTGAGTCACACCGAAAGGTTAAATTAACTTTGCTTCACAAGGAAATCAAGGTAGTTGCCTGTGCAACGCTTTCCTTCCACTTAACTTTCCATTAATATAAATGGACCCCACATTCTATCAAAACCCAGCTTCTTTAGCAATAAACTTTTATTGCTTAACCTTGTGTAGGGTGGTATTGACCATCCATTACACATATGTCAAGTCATCAGCAGGTAATGACTTTCACTTGTGCCCCTTTTTTTACCATGTGTTATCCTTCCTCTTAACTTTCACTTCCTATACTTGGAAATCTCATTAGCAGTTATCTTTTGTGGCTTAGCCTCCCTGTGAAGGGTGTTGATGCCAGGTAATCCTCTTCAACATCACTGTCTAAGTCATAAAATAAGATGTTAAACTGGTTTATGTAATATTTAAATTTTCTACGAAACTAAATTGTGGATTTTAAACATCTAGATAAACCAAAATAGACACTTGAAATATATCACTCTGTTTTTAATGAATCTGTTTGAACTGAACTACTGAAACAAACATCCATTTTGATGATATTCTAATTTACTGAACTGAACCTGTAATGCACCAAACTGCCAGCAATCAAACCCTGCATTTGCATTTTCTCTTCAGGTAGATATTGGCACCTTTAATTCGTCGACCTTGTCTGCCAGAGCTCCCACATGTACTGCTAATAGCAGGCTGATTCACTGCACACAAGACATGCCTCCTCACAGATCCTCTGCTTCCAGCGCCCACACAGCAGCCCACTGCCACTGTGGCGGCATCAACACTTGTGAATGTGCAGAAACATCTCCACGGCTTTATTTCCTCTGAAGCATATGCTGAGGGAATTTTTTTTACACTTGCATGTTATTTCTTCCTCATTTGTCTGCTAAACTAATTCAAGAAAGTCAAAGATTTAGATTGAACTAAATAAGAGGGGTTGTTTGCAGTATTTTCACCAAGTCATTTTGTTTTATCTGCATGGACATGCAAGACTAAGGAAGGAAGATTTGAAATCAAAACTGTCCTTTAAACTTCTATGGAGTCCTTGGAGTGAATATAAACAATTAGTGGAGCTCAAAAATGCCCGAGAAAATATCTGGGGCTTCTCTAAGTCATCTCCTCCCTTCTTTGATTTTAAAGCAAGTGACCAGTTTTAGTCAGGTACGTATTATGTGTTAAAATAAGATATATGTAGTGTTTTAGTTTTTTTTTATTTTTAACAAATCTTTCCTTTTCAGACTGCATATTTTAGCAACTGATGGGACATCCAAAACCATGTGTTACTACATATTTGATTCAAAAACACCCTTATAACAACAGTCCTCTGCGTGGATTCTTGTTTATTTGATCACCACGTCCTTCCTCCCTTCTTCCTGCCTATAGGCAAATATAGCTCGCTACAGTTTGGTCGCTTATTACCTCCAAGATGGATCGACAGGACTGTTGCATCCTGTCACACAGACTCAGTCTGCATTCAGCGCTGGCACATTGTTAGAATTAGCACATCTTTGTTTTCAGTTTGCGACATTTCCACATAACACGAGACATAACATGACAGTCCGTAAACGAGAAAGATTTTAAAAAATTAAATGTTATCACATTACAGATCACAGATTGAATGCCATGTCATACCTGGTTTTATTCCATAAATACTCTCTCAGTTTGGAAAAATCGCTTCTTCGTTAGACTTTTACATGGCGGAGCGCGTTGCAGGCGTTTTTCTTCCTCTTCCAGACAATACACGAGATGATGACCCCTGATGGTTTGGGCTCTTTTTGGCAGGACAGACCCCTTTCCGTGGAATGCGGATCTCAGCCTGCCGCTCTTTAGTCACCACGGCCCCTTTACTCATTTGTAAATGAGTCAATGTTGCAGCGATACCGAGCTACAACATCCGGTTAGACTTTTCAGAATAATTTGGTTTGAATCAAGCTAATATTATTAGAATATTACAAAGAAGCAACTAAATAAATAAACACAGAAATTGAACATTTTGATCATGACTGTCCAGTTGTCCAGTTATTAACACTCTCCAAAAGGAGGATATGGCACCATACAATTCAAGCATAATAATGGAAAGTTAAGTGAAAGGAAAACGTGTGGTAGAAAAATCAGACTGAAATTTGACTAGAGCTATCACATTCCTGGTATAAAACCACTCATGAACCAGAGAGTGTCAGAAGCATCTTGTCTGGGCAAAGCAGAAAAAGGACTGTGCTTCAGGTCGGAGTTACAAACTCCACTTTCTAGATAAAGTAAATTTAGCATTTAATTTGGAAATATAGGTTCTAGAGTCTGAAACAATAGTGGAGAAATGAAGAATATAAATTACATAGAGTCCATGTTCTCAGACCTTGATTTGTAGAGGCATGTCATCTGATGTATCAATTCTGCTTTCTCAAGGTCATCGTCAGCTCCGCCGTCTACTAAGGAATTTTATCACTTCATTCATTCTTGTCACATGTACTCAGAGTCTATTCAGTCTGTTCTAACTACATTGTGACTCTTCAATTAGAATAGGAGAGTACTCCATTCTTATCTGCTCCCTCCTGACATCTCTGGAACTTTGTAAATACACAAGAGTAGCTTGAGCTGGCGGAATGAAAATCTTCATAGACAAAATGTTTGAGAAATGCTACTTTCTAAAATTCCACTAACAGATGCTTTTGAAAAAAATCCTAAGGTTGACAGTCTGCCATCACTCTATTCAGTTAGTGATAAAATATCTCACAGAGAAATAGGATACTCCTACAGGAGAAAAAAAAAAAAAATCATTACTTCCTATTGAGTCTTTTCCTTGGTGTAAAGCTATCAGACTGAATGGCTGTTCAGAATTAGACCAAAAAATAATCTGGAAAATTCGTTCAACCTAACATTCATGGGTTTGAATTGTGGGAGGTAGTTTGGGAAAGAATACCATAAACACCCCAGGTCTAAGGTAATAAAGGTATCTGTGCCAAAGTACAGCACATATAATGGAATAATGATTTGAATATATAAAACAGATGTTTGCCCCGTGTTTACAGTGTAATTTAGAAAAAATCATAAATGTAATAAGTATGGCAATGAATAATAGCAAGGGTCAGTCAGTAAGAAACTGACAGTAATTAAGATGGTTAATTACCTGGGACAGGTTTTTCCCCTTAATATAATGTTTTGTGCAATAGCTGCAATCCTTTTGAAATCGTCAGATTTTTACATAATCCGGGTTTCGGTTTCACAGGGTGAAAGTTTTTACTTTTATAGAAGCTCTGATGCTTGTGCTTTTATTTTGAAAACAAAATTGCAGAGTTTCCTCTCCCTGTGTGCAAAGTTGTGTAACTTTAAGCTCTCCATGTGATGCTGAATAGAGCCAGTTGTTGGACCCCCGCCCCCTCCCACACAAACGCACCATCCCCTGAGCTGGACCTGACCTCGGGATGAAAGCAGGAAGAGAGAAACAGAAAAAAAAAGACTTCCCGATTCACTAAATCAGACCCTTGAAAGTAGATACCGATGCAGATTTTATAAAAACTCAAGAGGAGGGGGAAGTTCTTCCTGCAATTCAAAAAGTCAACAATGCCTGCACTTTCGATTCCGTGGGAATCAAAAGTGTTAAGAAATGTGTGTTTCTGCGTTTTAGCGGATCAGATAATGCTTGTCTTTGTGACTTGAAAGAATTTCACTTCACCAGACAAAAGACAGAAATGATCTGAGCTGTCGTCCTGCTTTGCAGATCCAAAACAAAGGCACCATCACAATAAGCCGCATTGTTACATTGAAGAATGAAACTTCTTTCCCGGGGACTATTAGCAAGACATAAAAAGGAGAATAAGTTCTGAACTTCTAACAAGATCATTGGTGTATAGCCTTAGCAAAATAGTCACTGCACAGTCCCATGCTTAACCAAAGACTGGAAAGTAAATATTATGAAGTCATCGTGAATAGACTGCTAATTCAGCTTGTGGAACTGGATTGTGAGACACACGCTGTGATCCAGTATGTAATCTTCAAAGTCGATATCTTTGTTGTGTTTCTTTTTGTTGTTATAAATGTCAAAATCAGCAGTAATTTTGCCACTTTAAAAAAAAAAAAAAGAAAAAAAGAAAGTAGCCTGAACTGAGTATTTCATCTTGATATACACAAAAGTTTGGTCTCAAGCTGTAATTTTGTAAGATTTAAATGATATGGCTTTCCACCCAGGGACTTGGGGGTGGGAAAGAAATCTTTCAGCTAACTTTAAAAGATATATAATGCATAACCAATCAATGTGGTGCCTCCCTCCCATCATTTTCAGATTTCAGAGAATTGTAGCCTTATTTTGGCACCATCCAACAGCCTCTCAAGTGTGTAAGGCATAATTGGACCATTGATTCTCATTCATGTTTGCTGTATAATGATCACAGAGATGCAGACAGGCTTTCTTATCAGAATTTGTGTTTTTTGCCAATCAAATTGGGAAGTTTGCCTTTGTTTTGTTACTCACAATAAATATGTTCCTCCAAGTGTCCTCACAATGGCCTTGCTGGATTTTTAGATTTAATTTTAGCAACCTCTTATCTGACAAGTGGAATCCGTGAGTCTTCAAGATATCAGTGTTATTAGACATTGACAAATGTCATGCTTAAAAAGAGTTTTTTTTGAAAACTTACCGATGCATATCAAAGACCTTTAACAATAAATGCTTGATTTTAACAATTCTGAACAAATTTTGGTGATCATTTTAAATATTAATTTATGAAAAATAAAAAACAAAATTCTAATTTGTGTCTATTTAAATTGGTTGATCAGATCTTTTGATGACTCTTTCCCTGAAAGCTTTGATTTTCAGTGAGGTACTGGGTTTATAATACTCAAGAAGAGTCAGAATTGGCAGTCTACCTTTTCTCTGCATTGCCTCCAGACAGAACTGCTGTTGGTGCTGAGAAGCTGTAAAAGATTTCATAAAGCTGGATCAAAGAGAGAAATTAGTTCTAAGAGGGGGAAATGCCCTCGCCTGACCCAAAACAGGGCACTTCACTGGAGCTCTGCCATGATGCTTCTCCACTCCTCAGAGTAGATATCTTAGGAGAAAAATAGGCAGCTAAACACCTGCAAGACCACCAAGCTTTAGATAAAATTTTGATTTTACTTTCTTTTAGACAATATTTTAAAGTTTAATTTCTTATGCAGCAAAGTTTTGATTTTATCCTTTTAACAATAGTTTGAAGAATGAAATTCGTATTGGCAACCTTGGGTTATCTCAGCTTGTTTGTGCATTCGTTTTACTCAATTAAATGATCAGTAAATAGACCTTGGGGTGATTAACAACAAAATTCCTGATCATTTAAAATTTATTAGTGCTTTTTTCTCATATTCTTATGAATATCAATTAAACAGTAGAAAATGTTAGACTGTAGTAAAATAAATTTTAAATCTGAGAAAAATCTAGGATTCTCATTGTTTCTTTAAATTTTTTTTTTAGAATTTGTTCAGTATGAAGTCTAAAAGCCATCCCTAAAAGTGAATTTGATAAATAATGAGTCATATAAGGTTGAATGATTTATGTGCATTCATAAAAGATTTAAGTAGCTAATTAGGGATACACATCAGTGTCTTAGCTACAAAACAGTTTCTAGAAATTGTGTTCTGGGTATTTTTATGTAACGTAATCATGAAGAGGAAAATAACTAAAGTTACAAAAAAGTTACAAGACACAGAGAGAAGGACTCACAAGGGCACCATTCATACAAGTACATCCTCATACACAGAGAAATTTAGAAGTAAGTTGCTTTTACATTATGCCATTAGCTTATTTAATGCAGCAACAAAAATTTAAAGGAAGTTAAAACGATGAATACAAAATGTTAACATGAGGAAAAATAAAAGTGAATTTCTCCTTTCACACCGTTTTATACAAAGCAGCTTGGAAACTGTCTTTTGTTGTGCTTATTTTAGTGAAATGTAATATAAAACAAGATAAAGTAAAGCTCGAAAATTTATGTCAAGACTAAAACTCTAAAAAACTAAAAAAAAAAAAAAAAAAAAAATCCAGCAAGCCCGAATTTGCTTAGCAACATACTACATTTCCCAGCATGCAAAGTACATCCAGGTTAAAGGTCGTCGACGTCAAACTCATGCTGCCTGAAAAACTAAAACAGCAGCTAAATTAGCCAAACGTTACCACTTCGGAACCAGCGCAAACGGTATTAAAAACGTTTTGTTTGCTCCGTATAGTTGCTCTAGTTTATATCAAATTAAAAATGTCTGGAAAGGCGAAAGAAATCTTACAAATGGACTTGTACGGGCTACTCGGCATTGAGAGCTCAGCTACAACGAAAGAGGTACGTAAATGTTGGAGCTTTAAAAACAAACCAATTTTACTAGCAGATAATGAAAAATGTGTGAAAAGTGATTTTGCTATTTTTAACTTAAAGGGCAAACTATGAAAGCGTATTCCTATGAAGCAGGCAGGAAGACTGTTTATGTGCCTGACTGAATGTATTAATTTGGCTTATCGCTGTAAAAATATCACAGTTACAGTGCATCTTACCAATTAAGATAAATGTCACGCAGACAGCATGAGGGGATTAACTCAAGAATGACCCGATAAAATAAAAATTAAACAAACAGCCAGTAAACATACAAACCAGCTAAATGCTGAACCTCGCAGTTGCACTAATCTAGAATGGCCACTAGATGGAGTCGTCGCGGCAGATAATTTCTGCGTGCAACGGATTGAAATTGTTGGCAAATTTAGGATATGAGAAAATAAAATGGTAAAACAAAACGAGTAGTAAGATAATCTAATGCAGTTAAGGTGATTCAGATATTTGATAGACATCATTTTGCTCGTTAAAGTATAAAAAAGTTTTAAAAGTCTTCTCACTTATATCATAAGCTTGCTTTTTGTCTTCTTAATATAAATTATTAGTTCAAGAATGTATTTGAGGTGATTAAGCTTCCCTCTTTTGCCATGATTTGCTTAAACTTTAATCACAGTCTCAGAGAGGTTGACCACAATGTCCTTAATACTGCTTTTTCCATCCACCGCCACATCTCTCCAAAATCCACCGGCCTAAACAAGGAGGAATTAAAATTACTGCCAAAAGAAGGGAAGTAGTTAATTTCTTAATTGGATTTCAAAGTGTTCTCATTCCCAGAGGATTATCCTTGAGGAAGTCCGTGGTCGTGGCTTGGGCAGAGCTGAAGCTCCAAAATTGAGAGCGGTGACTCTCTGCGGTCTGTTGATGGTTCAGAGAGATAGTGGGATTGTGAGTACGTGCGCTGAATAAAATCAGAGGATTCGCACAAAATCAATCAAATATGTGTCGACGGATGTCATCAGACACTTATCCCAGTTGTTTGGCCTGCGGCCTCATCTCTCACTAGGCAGGCTGTTAATCAGGGAGAAGGGGAAGAAGCTCATCCCAAAGTCTGTTTATGTGGGTTGTCACATAAACAGGCATTACGTAAAAGCTGTGATTTACAGACTGTAAAATATTGTTTTGACGCAGGAGTATTGCATTGAGTGTATGTCTGCAAAACCAAATTTTTTTTAAATCCATTTCTTATATCACTGTAGCTGAATTTGTGATGTTCTTTGATATTTAAGAAAAGCTAGTGAAACTTATAAAATCTTATGATTTAACAGCTGTAAATAACTGGGCTTGGGATTTCGGGTAGTGGTGAGGAAAAACCACCAGAGTCGTACCTACCGCAGATTGCAAGGTAAAGACATGTCAACAAGTGGGACCACACAGATGCTTCTGTGGTTTATTCCGCTTCTATAATTTTAATAAACCTTTTACCTAATGAATTGCAGCATGAAGCAAAAACATGCTCATATAACTTACTGTTTGACAGACCTTTTAGGTGCACAATTCCAGCTTGTAGCAAGGCTGTTCCTGATACGGAGACTTGCAAAAGTAATCCCACCCTTAAAACTTTTCCACAATGCCAAGATATAGCTATACATTTCAGTGAATTTAATTAGGATTTTATGTGTTGGACCAAAACCTTTTTGGTCAGGATATAACACATTATTTTGTGTTCTCTTTGTCCTTGGAAGCTTAGAAAATAAAACAACAATGGTGCCTAACTGGAAATTCTGACCATGAAAGTTGGATGTCGCCAAGCAGCCTTTCCTCCATTGCCACACTTTCCTGGTGATAGACACAATCACCATGAAAGGTACAAGGTTTTTCTTACAGTTTGCATCTTACTAAATCATTGGAATGCAGAGTATCATAAAGCCTATTATTGGACATCTTCCTTTAGTATTTGTATCCATAAAAGGCAGCGAAGTGTGCTGTTGTAGAAAACACATGGTGTGCATCACCATGAACACACATACCCAACAGTTAAGCATGGCGATGTTGGCATCATGCTGTGGGAAAGGCAAGAAAGCTGGTCAAACCTGTTCAAGGCTGCAATAGATTTGAAACAATGTAACGGATAAATTAGAGAATATATATTAGAATGGCCCAGTAAAAGTCCAGACCTAAATTCAATTGAGGATGTGTGATAAAACTTGAAAATTGATGTCCACAGATGCTCTCTAACAATCTGAAAAAGCCCACGCTCTTTGGAAAAGAAAAATGAGCATCGATTTTTAGTTTCTGAATGCTTAAAGCTAGTAAAGACATACGGTTCTTCCAAATACTTGGAGCTTTCTTTGCAGAGAAAGATGCTTCTACAAAGTATTGACTCCTGGGCCTGAATATGAAATTTGTCTAAAGAAAATTATAGCTTTATCTGTGTTTTTAGCAATAAAATAAACCTGACCTGTCATTTAGAAGAGTAAATTTTTACTTGAATTGTTGCACACTGTGATTAGTTCTTTTTTTTTTTTTTTTTTTTTTTTTACTTTTGCACTGAAGTTGTGATATTTGCAAATCTTCTCGCCCTACAAATAAGCTTGCTTTTTCTTTATAAATGTTTATTCAGCAATGGTCTGGTAGCATGGATATACTTCTACAGGTTGATTAAGGAAAACTGTTCATATTAAAGAGAGCAAAGTCTGATTATGCATTGAATCAACTATCCAAGCAGAACAGAATTGTGAACAGAAATCCAAAGCTGCTTCCAATCTTTCAGCCTGTCTGTTTGTATGCTTTCATTTTATTACACAATTATCCAATATTTTGTGTTCTACTACATAAAATGCCAATAGAATACATTGAATTTTGTGGTTTTAATGTGCCAAAATGTTCAAGGGTTATGAATATGTGGAATGGACTGTAGATCTTTTATAGATTGTCTGTTTTTTGTAAATGGATAAAGATTGCTAGGAAATATAATCTGTGACTAATGCTCAATTTCAAAAGGACACTTTTAAATGTGCATATGCTCCTAAAATGCTCAAGTGAAACTAAAGAAGAATTATCCTCCATATCGCTACCATAATTTGATTTAGCAGAACAGTATGAAATGCTTTCACATTTTTTTTGGACATATTTCAGAAAAACTCTCTGTGCCTGAAATGATTCATAGTATCAGACTTTTACTTGAAGTTTTACTATTTTGCTTGCACATCACAGTATCTTGCTGCAGTAGTCCTCAACATATTTAGTTTTCCTCTTCTACAGAGTTTCTTAAACGTAAAAGGATGTCAGTGTTGAAAAGATGGGTAAAACTTGTCAGGAATTTTGTTTTGCCACTATCCTGACACCTTAAATATTACATTTTGAAACAAGTATGGACAGTGGTGCCAATGTTGAATAAATTGGATTCGTGCACAAATGAGCATCTAGCTCAATAAGCAGGTGGAAAAACAAGAGAAGAGTAGTATCACTGAGGATAATGCTTTCAGTTTTCTCATGCTCAAAAAAGAAGATTGATGTTCTTGACTGCTGCAGAACTTCACATAATTGTCTTCTGGAACTCCAACATATTTGTCCTTCCACATACTTCTTCCAAATGGTTTATTGAACCTGTCCTGCCTAATTGAGGCTTTTACATAGAAGTATTGCAGAAGTGTACAGAGAAATGTCAACATCAAGTAAAAAGATGTACTTTCATGCACATTTCTGAGTTTAATAAAGCAAATAAACCTGAGACTTTTGTTTACGTTGGATTCAAAACTAGCACCAATATTGAAGAAAGTACAGCACATAATTTTCTCTAAAAAGTTTGACACGAAGATGCAGAATTACTTTATTAACACAAGATAATTTTGGTTCTGTTTAGGACAATTACTTCGTGTAATAAAAGTGAAATGATCGACATTTTTATAAGAAACCTGTTTGCACTCATCCTCTTTCTGTTCAGTAATGCTCCTTTCACAATTACTCTTTCTTCTCTATCTTCTTCTTCTGGCTGCTATCTTCCTTCAGCAAATAATTGCCTCTAAATAGTGGAGTATAGCAATTAAGAGGGAGAGTCCCATGGCAGTGAGGCAGCTTATCAGCCTCAGAGGTTCTGCTGTGGCTGCGATGCGGCTAAGACACTCAGCAGCAGTTTGTCAGCAATCATTTGGCACCGGAGACGGGTAATGAGGACAAGATGTACGGAGGAATCAGTGCGGTGGAGACTCAAACCATTTGGCTACTGTTGGCTTGCTGCTGCAGGATTGTTGTCTTCTATTGATCTTGTGACTTGTCCTTCCACAAACTCAAGCGTGGGAAATAGTTCAGCGATTTCCTTCTTTAGTTTCTCACATTTGAAACCTAGAACATTGGTAGTAGTAGCAGTAGAATGCAAATTATGATCAATATTTGTTTTTTATTATTATTTTTCTTTTTTTGTTTGCGTGCTATCAGGATTTCTTCGTCCTTTTAAAGATCAGCAAAATCTAACCAAAAGATGACCAAGAAAGTTGTGTTAGAAGATGCAATCCTGTCGGCGCTTATATAGGTTTTTGAACCAATGAGGTTCAATCTTGTATTCAAGCCTGCTGGTTATGGCACTTACGGGAGTTATAGTGGCTTGATGAAATATGAAATTATATTTTAGAGAAAAAGAAATGGGAGGAGGAGGAAAAGATGGCAAAATATAAGTATTTAGAATGCAAATAAATAAAATCAGACAATGATCTGGAAATATGTTAGAATTGTAAAATTATCACAACTATAATTGAACAGCTTAGCTTTCTGAGTCCTGAATATAGCAAACAATTGCCACCCTGATTAAGGTATATTTGATTATTGTGCCTACTACTAAATTTGGGCTTTGTTGTCGTGCTGAATTAGCACAACTGCCCATATGATAAGCTAGAAATTTCAGTAAAACATTTATTGTTTGGACACAAAAAGTTCACCTGGGCAGTTTTTCTTTGCTCATAATGAAACAGCTTAAAGGAAAACATGAACACTACTTTCTACTACTTTTTTACTACAGTTAGAGCTGATTCTAAATATTATGTTCAGAAATGTGCAAATATTTTCTTTAATGCATACATGATTGATATTTTGTGTTGAAAACCTTGTTTATTCCGCAAGTTAGCTAGGGAAAATAAACTCAGGAAAATTTAAGGATTCAAAATTTTTTTTTGTTTAATTTAAGCATCAATTGCGTAATGATAACAAAACCAAGGAACATATCTCTTAAATGTTACTACAGTGTGAAAAATGTGAAGCAGATTCAAACGCAAAGTACAGCAAAAATATAAAGTGGATAGAAAATAATTCATGGCATTCTAATTAGACAGAGCATTTTTGTCAATTTCCCTGCATAATTCCTCAAAATCAGTCAGACTGGATGGAGAGCATCTCAAGTTGTGAGATGCTTCCCAGTTGAATTTAGGTGTGTATTTTGACTGGCCCCTTCCAACAAATGAATATGCTTCAATTTATCCATTCCATCATATCAACAGCTGTATCTTTTGGGTTACAGCCCTGCTGGACGGTGAACCTGCACCTCAGTTTCTGGTCTTTTGTAGCCTTTGCAGTCAGGATTACACTATGTTCATTTCCATACATCTTACAATCATCTCTGAACAGCTTATATGTCACTGCTGATAAATATCAAGCCCCAAATACCAAACATAACTTACTATGTGTTAATACGCAACTATCTTAGCAATTCCACAGAAACTAACATCCATGTTCTTCATTATTTCCCCTCTTGGGGTTACAGGAAATAAACAATAAGAGAAATTAATGGCACCCCTTGATTGGCTGCATTGCAAATGCCCGGCAAAGGTTTGCAGATATTTCAGCTTCTCAAACTGCTTTTTGCCTCGAATAATTTAGTTCGATTTATAGGAAAATCTGTAAAGTGTGGAGGTTTTCTATGAATAATTAGGAGTTACGTTACACAGAAAATCCACAACAGGGTTAATCTGCAAATACTGCACCACAAATAGGTGGGGGTCCACTGTGTAGTGTTTCATCCACTTTAGAGTTCTGCCTTATTTTATGTTGGTCTGTCACAAAAAATCCCAAAGTATATTGGGTCTTGTCACATCACAAAATGTGAGAAACCTCAAACGACAATGAATGTGTTTGCAAGACTTTCTTCTGACAATGATTAAAGGAAAATAGAGCAAGTTATGAATAAATTTTAATTCTTTATTTCAAAGTCTTTACAAATTTTAGGACCAGAGATTGCCTCCAATCATTACTTTTGTTGCTGGAAAAAACTGTTTATTTTTTGTAGGGTGTGGCGAATGCATTCAGAGCCCAGACTTTAGTGTTTAACTTGCTCATATCTTCCTAAAAGTGTTTGGAAAATTTTAGAAAGAGCTATAATTGGAATTATAAAGCAAAGAGCGAGGAGAGACAGATGGAGAGAGGCTGAAGCCAAAGAATGGAGCCAGAGCTGAAGCACTGGTCTGCCAGTTTTAGTTTTAGGACGATTATTTGTACCAAACAGAAAATACTTAGTATTCTTTTATGATGCCTAGTACCTGAACATCCTGAATGCAAAAATTCATTTATGCTTTGAAGTTAAGAAGAAGAAGAAAAAAAAAGAGACCTGTGATATCATTGAAACAGTCTTGTGCTTTGTACAGCCCGTATCTGTCTTAATGGTATTATAACACTGGGACTCATTTAGGTTGTTGCTAAAAATGCCGCTTCTTACCACATTCTGCTTTGTTTGGTCAACTTTGGAGCTTGGTTTGCACTGTAAAGGTCAAATTATGCTAAATAGCCTACAGGGAAACACTGCATATGCAAGAAGACAAATGTAAATGTTTCCCAGACGTGAAGAAAGGTGCTTCCACTTTTTTCATGGCCTGTAGCGTACTGGCAGGAGATTGATTTATGTGAAAGTTGGGACCGAGCCGGCCGGGGAGTCGGAATAGGTGAAAACATGCGGTACATCGGAACGTCTGATTAGGATTTGTGTATTTAGGTTGTTCTCACATGTATGAAGGAATGTATGAGGCAGATCTTTAGCATGCTAAAGATCTGCATGCTGAAGATGCAGATCTTTGCATGCTAAAGGTCTGAGCATGTGTTTTTGGAGTATGTCTGAGCATGTGTTTTTGGAGTTGCGTGCAGAAAGTCAGAGCCCCTATGGTCTTCACAGAAGCTTTTCCTGCTTTCTTTTATTTCTCCAATGGAGGAGACGTCTAATGGGAAGCCCCCCTAACAGGACAAGTGAAGGGAAAACATTATAAGCACACCATCATCATCATCTAAAAAGAGCCATGACTCATTTAGATGAAAAGCTGTAAAATTCAAACTTAAAGTTATAATGCTCCATACTTTCCATTGTCTTTCAACTTTTGTTTGAAGTCGGCTTGTCCTGAGAACCTTGACTTCTTCTCTTTCCCGTACATAATCTCTCTTCAGTTTAGCATCATTATTTAGAATTAGTCCACAAAATCCCATTTGCTTCTTCTTCTGAGAACTCAATAAACTTCTGTTTATTGAGTTCTCTCAATAAAATTCTAATCCTTTTAATCTGTTTTAATTATCATATTTTTGTGTGCTTGTCTTTAGTGTTTACTATGTGTATTAGTTTATTTGTAATATTCTTTTGCTTGTTTACTTGGTTGGTTTGTCTAGTTAATCTGTATTGATAGCATTTTCTTGGTTGTATTGGTGATCAACACTCATTACGTTTACCTTTTTTGTTTGACATGTCAATATTTGCATAGATTTTAAATAATTTCTAAATCCCGAGGAATTTACTGTGCTTCTTCTTCTTTTAATTGCAGGAAAGGAAATCATTATCCCTCAAAGATTTTAATAAATTATGAATGATTGATTTTTTTTTTTTATGTGTATGAGCCAAAGAAATGGAGCAAAAATGTTATAAATACCAATGTTGCAGATAAACGTAAGATCAACTAACTTTCTAATGTGGCAATCATTTTTTGAAAACAACAAGGATGAAGAAATTAATGTATTCTCCTTTTAACCAGATCAAGAAAGCCTACAGACAGAAGGCACTGACCTGCCATCCAGACAAGAACCCAGACAACCCCAAAGCAGGTGAAGGAAAACTTTTTTTATTGTTTCATTTAGTCTGTTTTTGCCTTCGCTGCATTTCATGCACAAACTTTTATCATTATTCTGAATTGTCTAACTTTTAATGAAGGTAAGTGTTGAAAATACACACTGTAGCTACCACAAAACTTGTTTTGTGTTCAATAGTTTTGATCTTTAACCCTTAGATGGAATGAAATTTATTATTGTATTTGTGAACAACTCATAAATCATCATGGCTGAAACCTTTCATAAACTGGAAGATATACTAAAACAGCAGCATCATTGTTTCCCAGACTAGTGAGCACCTTAAAAGCTAAATATCATCAGAAGTAAAAAATTATGGTCATAGAAGGCCGATATTGAGATCTTTGTCCCCAATCCTGAGAATGTTCTGAGCAGTCAAAATAACTTTTAGACTAAAGAATAATGTACCAAGTTTCAAGCATGGTGGTGGAAGCTTCATTCAGGTGTCGGTTTTGCAGATATACGAGGTAACAGTATTCTAGTTAAGAAGTAGAAATTCTAACATAGTGATGCAAAGTAAAGCTTGATGGAAAGCTTTACTTTCCATAAAAAACACCGCTTGTTCAGCTTAGAGTTGCAGGCGCCACATGTAACATCGATTTAGACATACTCTCCTGTGTCTTAAAAAATACGTTTTTCCTCCACATCTTATTACCGTTGATGTGAATAGCAAACATTCTGAAATGCAAGTCTATAACTGGGGGTAGTAGTTTCTTCCTGTTTCCCAGTGGGAAATCTGACTTTGGAGGTCTATGCAGTTGATTCTTTTCAACTGGGGAGTCAGAATTTTCCAGTTTCAAGTACAACTGGAACGCAGCATTAGATGCAACTTGGGCCTTCAACAGGGTGATGATCCAAAACTCTAGAAGAGGTGCTAGAAGAACTGTGACAAAAATCAAGCCAGCATTATACCAGAACCCTGTAAATGGCTACACAAAATAACAATATGTTGTAATTCAATTTTAATTGAAAGTCAATTAAAAATGTTTGTTCTGTGATTTTTCTACCCTCAAAAAAGAACAGTTTTAATAAATCAAAATATTAAAAGGTGATATTTAATTCATTTATAGTTAAAAAGAAAGGGAGACGATTTATCAGGTGTGTATTTAAACTCCTGACAGGAATTGTAAAAAACCAGATCCTGTCCTGCTGGAGTATTTCTAATCAGATAGACAAGCATGGATAAATCTCATCAGCACCACAGTTGCTTCTGTTTCCATCCTCTTTGTAGTTGATGAGTCAGTCTGCTCTCTGCAGCAAGGAGCAAAGAATTTCACTGTAGCTTTTTGTCAGTAGGGGGGGTTGAAGCAACTTGCACAAAAGGCTAGTAATGAGGTATGTTTTCAAGGGAGGTTACTGTGGTTCCTGGAAGGTTTAGATGATTTCTGATCGTGACAGAAAAAAAAAAAAAGGAAATTGGTACGGTTAGGAGGTTGAGAGGAATAGTACAAAAGTAGGGGGTCGGTTTCCCAGAAATGGAAAAGAAGTGGTTTGGAGGGCCTCAACATTTGAACTCACACATAGACAGACTTGGCCTCTAACGCACGAAAGCAGAACTTGACTTGGAACATGTCACCCCCTAAGGGGGCAGCTTTTTGCATGGAAAAGGAGACGTAAAGCTTATTATTCTTCACTGATTGAAGATACCCCTCATGAAATCCCTCATTTTTCTCAACCAACCATGTTGTGACACTCTGAGTTGCCTTTTAGGCATGGCAGATTCCTCCTAACCCCTCCGCCCCCTGTTGGATTTCATTTGAGCCAGTTATATCCATGGAGGTAACCTGACCACTTTTGCTAGCACTATCATCTGTTTGTGTGTATTGCCAGTCCCCACAGGGAGTAACAATATCAGCCTGTTAGGCCTTCCATAAGTGAATGATTAAGGTTGGCCAGGATGGTCAGCGGTGTAGGATGAGCCTGGGGAATGTGGTCTCCTAGTGTGTACATTTATAAATGTGGGTTTGCGTTAAGTGACAGCTGGAGTGGAGGGAAACTGAGGATGGATGGAGAGAGGTGAAGACAATTCGCCATTTCTCATTGGAGGAAGCAGGTTTTATAAGAGGAAACCTCTGGTTTTAATTATGCTTTGTCCATAAATTAAGTTTGCATTGTGTGTAGATTTATTCTGTTTTCTTTTCTCTCCTTAGTTGTAAAACATTGACTTGTATGTCTACATTTTTATCACTTATTAGCCAAATTTTTTATTTTTATTTTTACTATGAAGCTCACATATTTGCCATCGTCCCTTTCTTACAGCGGAGCTCTTCCATCAATTGTCCCAGGCTCTTGAAGTGCTCACTGATGCTGCAGCCAAGGTGAGACCAACAATGTATTTTTAACCTGTAAAAATCCTCCTGATCCACTCCCACACCATCAGACAGTTCGTACCTGTGACTAATGCTTTTCCAGGCTGCCTATGACAAGATTTGTGCTGCCAAGAAACAAGCTGAAGAACGAAACAAGAAATTGGATGATAAAAGAAAGAAAATTAAACTTGGTGAGTAGTTGCTCTTTACCTGTTATATTAAAGGTACTGAAGGGTTAATGAAACATAGTAAAACATTTTTAAAACAACTGGCAGAAACTTCATTTTGAACATATATGGGATGGACATGAGTCTATTTTTTTCAGACTTGGAGGCCAGAGAACGGCGAGCAGAGGCTCAGAGCCAGGAGGAAGTGCAAATCACAAGAACACTTGAAGAAGAGGTAAAAATATCTAAAATGTGTTGAACAGTACGAATATTTTGTCACATTAAAACCACACAATCAAGACCAACACAATCAAGTTCATAATTGGAAAGTGGAAGAAAAGTTATACATGGTGTTTAAATTGTTTCTCACATATAAATCAAAAAATTGTGGGATCCATTTTTATTTAGCCCCCTTTTTATTTTGACAACATCCAACATGAGTAGCTGCAGTCAGAAGTCTCCTAATTTATTATATATAGTACATCTGTGTGCAATTTATTGTTAATATGAATCCTCCTGTTCTGTGAAGACATGATGGAGGCATAAACACAGCAGACAGATCAGGGAGACAATTTAAAGCAGATATAGGCATGATGTATTAAATAACACTTTAAACTCACTTTTAAAGACCCACAGTCTTTAGTTTAAGATAGGGAAATATTTGATTTCTCATGCATACTAAAAGGTATTCATTAAATTAAAATACCACCTACTTTGCATACTATGATACTCCTATGTAAATCACATAAAGTACAATATCTATATTCATTAATACAAGCACACACAAAATGATAAATTATTTTATAATATATTTTAAGTTGTTAAAACTGTATGCATTGTTTTAATGTTATGTGTTAATGAGTAGTATTGGGCAAGTTATTAAGTTGTGCAAATCTGGTAGACATTTGACATAATGCTTTCAGCTGTGAATGAGGTGAAATTTGGTTCTGCAACATTTGCCTGAATGTAAATGCCAGACACACTAGGAGGATTTAGATTTATATGGATTTATAAACCAGGTACACTGAAGTCTCTGGTTCGATTGTCACAAATTATGAATAACTTTGTACAGAAACCTTGAGAGAGTTAACTGCTCGACATTCGGGAGAAGAAGAAGAAAACTTTGTAATTTAGAAATGGGACTGACCACAGATGCTTACTGGAAATGACTTATTCCAACGTGTCCAGGAAAGTCTGAAACACAAGCAGGTGCTTTATTCTGTTCTTTGTCAAATACATGTTCCTGATTCAGTTTCTAGTTGAGTCATCCAACCTCTTAGGGAAAGATCAAAGGTTCAATCTGAGACAATAGTTTTTATAATCTTTGGTTATATTTATCACTAAGACCACTAGAAAATTTTGCATAACTTTGTTCTGACTGGAAGATATAAATGAGATAGGTGCGTTTTTTTCATGACGAGTAGTGGCATTAAAGTGTAAAATCTATTTTTCTTTAAGTTCATAAAAACACATACCAGGACAGAAAACTAACTCAGCATTAAAATTGCAAAAGATAATAATTTAAAGAAATTCTGTCTACAAAATGTTCATGCAGGTTTGTGATTAACACCGTATTATTTGTGTGTCTGAACCTAAAAGATCGCCCGCTTGAGGGAGGAGGGATCCAGACAACTCGAAGAAGAGCAGAGGCTCATAAGGGAACAGATCCAGAGAGAAAGAGAAGCACAGCAACAACCAGGAAACTACACTCAGAGAGGTTTGATTTCTGCTTGGATTTAAACATCAGCAGTCTGTGCTTGTCCAGGTTATCATAAATGTATCAGTGTTTTCACGTTCCGATGTTATAAATTCAGTTTGATCAGTTAGTTGATGTTTTTTGTTTCCAAGCAATCATCCAGCCTGTCTAACCACACTATCCACCGTTCTGCCTGTGGTTCACCAAATATTATTCAAGCAACGAACAATAACAATAGCTGAACTTATATGAGGAGAGGTCTATTTTAGTTCATTTGGCAGTCACACGTCTTGGCAAAGTATTATAGGAATGCAAAGTGCCAAGCACACACACACACGCACACACACACACAGAACTGTCCGTCAGACCTCGTTCCTTTTCTTTCGCTGTTTAAAGCGGCGGAGTCTTCTGGAGATGTAAACCTGACCCTCTTTTGTGGGTATGCAATTACTCGTTCATCGTCTGTACATATTTTGAGTCCCCTCTCTTTGCACGCACTCAGCCCTCCCCTGATCAGAGCTATGTCTCCAAAAGTCAAAAAAATGCACCACATGGGAGCCATTTCTAAGTTGCTGTCTTTCGGCACAAGCCCCTTGACGACTCTCTTGAGTACCATATTTCAATTAAACAGTTGCTCCTTTGTCTTTTTACCTCACTGTCTCAACCGTCACTAATGCTTTTTCTCACACTCAGGAGGGGAGAGATATTCCCAGAGCAACGTAACCCCAAAACTGAAGGTAAGACTCAACATCTAAGGGCAGTTTGTGGAAATCAGAATGGTGGGCATGGTATACATTTTATACAACTCTTAGCTGTTTGTAATTTATTATTCAGAGACCACAAATGCTGTCTCATCACTTAGCACATATGTTGCTCTCACACCACTTCCTCCCGATTTGGCACGATTCTGTCAGGGGACCAATATTTATGCCAAAAGAAGGCTTATTATATTTCCTCCTGGAAATGGCCTTGTTCTGTGTGTATTAATGGATGCAAGGAACGTTAGCTAATGTGTTTACACCCTAAACCTGGTTCTAGTAATTGAAAGCCATCTAAAGCAGCGGCGATATCCCCGGACGTTTATATATTCAGCTTAAAAAACAAACAAAAGCTATATTGACAGGATCCCAAACCACAGTCACAAACACAAAAAAGTCGCAGCAAATGTTAAATGTTCTTTTCTCAGTTTAGATTCCTTGCAAAAGTGTTCTTGAGCTTTTACACATTTGGTGACCTTTTGCCCATTTACTCCAATGGATTTGGGGATTTTCTTTGGACTATAACGAGAAGTTGAAGGAAAGGAACGTTTTTCACTTTTACCAATAAAAGCTAGTGTGCAGAATGTATTGAAAATATATTGTAAAGGTTTATTTGCAATATATCTTGATATATTGCAAATATATCAAGATATATTTGTAAGGAACTTCATGGACTGCAATAAATATGTCTATAATATTTTTTTTCATGCAGGATAAAAAGAAGTTTAGAAAAACTAAAGTGTTGGTAAGGTCGTTGTGCAAATTATTCATCATAAATAATCGTTTTATTTCATACCAATCAGCTCTTGATCATGGCAGTCACCAACATTATAATATTTATTATGTTGTTCAGCCTTAATAAGAAGTTATCTTCTTCTGATGTCTTCAAATGTCAATCAGTAAATACAGTCAGAATGAGTGGAACTTAGTCTCCGTATGAATCCAGCTGTCCTTGAAGGAGCTTCACCTTCACCTTCACCTTTGGCCAGGACATTAAAACTAAATATACAATCAAAGCTCCAATGGAATGGTTAGAATTGGTGGCAAGACTCGAAACTTGATGTTAATAAATAGTTCAATCTTAGCTTGAACTATTTTGTGAAGAAGAGTAGAGATCATAGGGTTTTTTTAGTCTTGATCTAATTTTATTTAAATCTGCACCTGCACCAAATATCTAGATCTATTTTGTCTAAAACTAGGATAGCGTATTTCAATATTCTTTTGAAACCACCCTCTAATGTTCAATGTTTATTTCCATTTTTATTGAAAAATATCATTAATCTTTCAGCAAATTTGAACAATTCATCATTGGCTTTAAAACATTACTATTTACCAAGCCTTTCCATTAATTTGCTATATATTTATCTTTTCCACTAATATCTTTACTGTTTGTAAATTTATTTAAGTCATGATCAAAAACAGCAGTTTTGTGGGCTGGAAACATCACATCACACTAATATTTGAGCATCTAATATAAAGATTAATGGTTAGGACAGTTATTATTAAGTAAGGAGAAAGTTCTGCTGGAAGAGGGAATGTACATTTTCAGCGATAATTATTTGAAAAATGCTAGATGGATATGAAAATTCTCAGAAAATGTGTTTCTTTGACAGTGAGCAGATTGCTGGAACTGAATCAACCCTTGTGCTTGCCATTCATTATGCTGCTCTCAGCAGTTGCCATAAAACTGGCCAGTTTTCTGCAGTGGTTTGTCTGTGAATATGAGACGTTGTACAATATTATTATTATTATTTTTTTTTAAGAGTACAGGAATTCATTTCAGCATTTAGTGACAGGACCTGAGAGCAGAATAAAAAAGGAAAAAGTATCCTAATAGATTATGTGGTCATTTTTATGCCGAATTGAATTTTCAAGAAGATTCCGTACCAGTAGAAATTTCCCATGTGTAAAAAGACACACATGGGGATCAGACTTTGTAGGAGTGAATGGTGAATAATCAGTGTTCTGGTGAGACTTGGTCTAGTGGGTGACTCGCCAGTTTTTGGTGCACATATCCTTAGGAGATCACTCATTCGTGCACCAACAGGTATGGATGGAAATTGGCTACAGGTTTTTCAGAACTAAAAGATTCTTCCTCCTGTAGCTGATGCTTTTCTAGATGTTTTTTTATATGTTGCTGACACAATGTTTTGTTGAAGAAAAGGGCCCCACAGCATGATACTTCTGGCACCATCTCTCAATATGGAGATGATGTATTCAAGGAGCTATGATGTGTTAGTTATCTGCCACATAGAGTTTTGCAAAGGCCAGAAAAGTTCAATTCTGCATCTTCTTCCACACGTGTGCTTATGGCACACTGCAAATTTGACTTTTTTGACTGACTTAACAGTAGCCGTGTTCATCCCTTTCTGCCCCCCATCTATGAAGTGGACATCTAATAGTTATCATGGCAACAGATTCTTCCACCAGAGCTCTGCGACTCCTCCAGAGCTACTATGAGCATTTCTGGTGCCACCTAAATTATTCCAAGTTTTATACAGATACTATTTTACTCACGGCTGGACTCTCTTTTTTGATTTCCTGACTTCTGAAGGTAGTTTAGTGTTTGGGATTTTATTTAAAGGTATGAGAGCAAAGGGGGCTGGTGGATTATCAAAAAATTAAAGTAATGATCGACAAGCTCAGGCATCAACCTGTAGAGGATTGTTAAGTTACAGTTTTGAAGGTGAGCCCCCATGCAGTCTCTGATGCCCATGGTAGAAGCTTCTCTCCATTCGTGCAGCACCAACTGTTATGAATGGAAATTGACTGCAGGTCCTGCAGGTGATTCAGTGTCGATGTTCCAAGAGCGTAACGAGTTCTTTCTCCCGTAGCTTCAGCCTGTCCTGATGTTTTTCAGCTCTCTGTTTCTCATCAGAGCCAAACTTGTCTGGCACGGTTCACCTCCTCTGCAGCTGAGTTTAATCAATTGTGCTTTAAGGATTATCCATTATCATGCACTTCTTTATTTCTTGAAAGTGATTATGACTAATATTGGCCTCTATTTTTTTTTTTCAGTTAAAATGGAAATGCAAGAAAGATGACGAGCTGAATGGAGGTTATTCTCAAGACATTCTGCTTAAGCTACTTCATAAGGTGGGTGTCCTGAAATTTAACTTGTGCTGAACTGCTATAAATGCAATAATTTATTACAAAATCCCTTTTTTATGCTCTTAGGGCTTCAAGAGCTAACTTTGAACAAACCTGCACGCAAAAGTCCACCCTTATTTGAGGCCTGTATGACATCAGTGCTCTAGATTGTTTACACTTCCCCTTAAACAAGGCCTATTAAGTTTTGTAGCAGTGAAAGTGCTGAGGGCAATGTTGTAGTGCCCTTTAAAAGCCACGCACGGCATTGTTTGTGCCCCTCTTACCAGGTGATTAAACGGTACCAAGGGAGGCTTTAGGAAATGTGCTGTTCTCATGCAACCCACCACCACCTTCTGCCACAATCTGTCACGAGGGTTTTTGGTGGGGTGCAGGTTGGTCTCAAACTAGGATGGGGCAAGGGTCAGTGACTTCAAGTCGCCCAAAGTAATACAGCTGAATTTGCTCTGTTCCCGAATGCATCCAGTATGGTCTTAAAAAAGTGTTGTGCCTGTTCAAATTTTTAGGCAAAGAAAATGTGTAATGTTTTTAATGGCAACCATGAGTGAGTGACAGTTAATGGTTTGGATAAGCAGAAATAGCCAACACTCTGTGGGAAAATGCGGACGGTTTTGAGTGTGCATGTATGCGTACGTGAGTGGACTTGTGTACTTTGGCTGCCTGCAATAATAAATCTTTGTTTGAAGGGGCAAAAAAATATGTTAAGATATTTATAATTTGTGAAATAGAAGCCTTTTGAGACTCTCCTTTGTCACTGTTGGCTGGATTTAGAGTGTCCTCAGTGATCATTTGCGTTCCTAGAATTTCGAGTTCCCAGAAAGCTGAATTTTCCCTCTTTCTCTTTACTCCCACGAAAGGCTAAAACAGGGAACAGGTTAATGCCAAACGGCCTTTCCGTAGAGTTTATGGAGCTAAACTAACCAAGAAGAAATCTTTTCTATTTTCTAATACTGTCTTAAAAAGAAATTGTATCATAACCTGTCTTTATTTTCATCGTCTAGCCACCACTGTGGGAGAAAATATCAATTTCTTACCTATTCCTCTTTTACTCTTTTAGATACGTAGCCAGGAGTTAATTGCAGCAAAATTTTTCCAGTACTACTTACACTTTAATTTCAGTGTAATTCAATTTCCAGAGCTTTAGAGATAACATTCAACATAGTGAAGACTTTTATAATCAAGATGAGAAACTATGGTGCATCTGTGACAATGGTAAGAACTGAAAATCCCCCCCAAAATTGATGAAAAGATGAGAAAACTAGTGAAGGATGCTGTCATGAGTCAGCATGAAACAATAATCACCTATATTTTTTGTATTCCTGGGTTTCTGTCTTGCCATCCTTTCTAAGATTTGGGATAGCAATACAGATATTTTTCTCTTTCAAAGAAAAACATTCAAGCCTGACTAATGTTTTCGTCTTAAAGAAAAATAGTGACTAAATATGAAATGGTGTGATGAAACAAAGGCAAACTGTTTTCCCAGCTGTTCCAAAGTTTTCTTCATGTGGTACTGGAGTCTGTATGTTGGATTTGTTTTTTACATCACCTAAACTTGCTGTTGCCTTAGGTGTGTAAATGTTGTATTTTATCCTTTTTTTCTTGTGAATACATGTGACCCAAAAAAAAAACTTTTCTCGAATTCAGTAAATTGCTAACTTGTACTTCTCAAATGTGTGATATTCAGCACTGTTTTGAATCTTGACTCTACATATGTTTTTGTTTTCATGGTTATGGATTATACTGTGAAAGGAAATACTAATTCGAATGTTCTGCATCTTTCTTTCCCTTCCACCTCATGCTTTTATTCTCCTGCTGTGTCATCTAGTACGGGGATGTTTTAAATGTGATCGTATCAAGTAAGAAGAAAGGAAGTGCTGTTGTGGAGTTTGCATCTGTGAGAGCAGCTGTAAGTACCTGAGGCCTTCACATTTACTGTTCTGGTTAAGATCTTCTTAGGAGACTTTTTGAGTTGAACCACATTAGTTCATCACTTGCCACACAGTCTTAGAACGAGTTTCGAGTTAGATTATTACTAGGAATAACATCTGCCAGACGTCCGGATCCCAAGAAGTTGTCTTTGACCTAAAATGATCCCGTGCTTTCGAAACTGTTGCACTGATTGGAACCATCGAACTGAAGCACTTGAGTCATTGTTCCCCATCGTCTGGCTGTGCAGGCGCTTTTTAGTTTTGGTGTTCCTTTGTTTGTAGTTTCCTGTCAACACAACATTTCTGTCAGCCTACTGGATTTAGGTAGTGATCGTGGCATTTCCTTGGCTACAGAACTTTGTGAAAGTATTTATACCCCTTGAACCACAAACTTCAATGTGTTTTTATTGGGATTTTGTGCAAACAGAACTTCACAATTGCATGCTCCTAAATTTTTTTTTTTTTAGCAAATAAAAATCTGCAATTGTACTAAGCCCCTGTGCATCAACAACACTGCTCAAATTCACTGGGACTTTGTTGAAAGCAGTTGTGAACATACATTTTAATATCTCAGATTCTTAAGTGGTTTTAGGTCTTTACTTTAACTGGGCAATTCTAGCAAATTAAAATCACTTTATTTAAACTGTACAACTTTTGCTCTTGCTGTATGTTTAGGATTGTTTTCCTGGGAAGTGAACCCTCATTTCAATCCAATCTCAATGCTTTTGCAGGTATTCTTCCAAGATTGCCCTGTACTTAGCTTGACTCTTTAACTCTAGACAAGCTAAGTACAATACTGCCCCTGAAGCAGTAAAACATCTCAACAGCACGATGATACCAACAACAGGCAGATATGAGCTCATTCTCTTCCCCCCTTCTTATGGTGTTTTTGGTAACACACCATATGGCCCATAGATTTTTATTTTATAACCATATATATATATATATGTTAATCCTTTTATTCTTTTCCTTCTCCTTCCACTTATATCCCGCTTAGTGGTAATCTTACCCCCAAAAATTTATGAAAGACATTGAAGTTTATGGTTTATAACACGAGAAAATCTGAAAAAAGGGGCACATTATACAGAAAATTTTAACTGCAACAGAATATTTCTGTTTGTGCATCTGTACTGTTGAGGAACTTTAGTTCTAACCAGCATTTAGCAAAGGTTATTACAACTTCATGCAAAACGTAGAGATCAAGTAGTTTAATTAATGCTAATATTAAATATCTCATTTTAGGAACTGGCTGTTAAAAATGAAAGTGGGCTGAGTGGTAACCCCTTGAAGATTACATGGCTGGAAGGACCACCTGAGGTTGTTGCTGCAGCATCTCAAACCGGCCATTTTGTGTCTTCACAGGTACTCTTATAACACAGAAATGTATTTTTTTAAATTTTCTTTCTGCTCTCCCCCATGTTACAAAGTATTGCCGGTTGCTGTTTCTCCAACAAAAATATTAACCTCTCTGCAGAAAGAGTTATGTAAATGTTCAGATTTTTTTTCCCTTCCATATCAACAGTTCAAATGTTGCCCCAGAGCTTGCACTTTTGTTCTTTTTGGCCACAATCAGTGTGGTCGGGTAAGTGGACCTCAGTTTATTTGTTTTGGAGTGGTGAGGCGGTGGCCTCTCACTGGTTCAGAGAGCCTGGTTGGGTGCTCGTTAATGTAACTGACCTGGGAGAGTCCAGGAATGCTTCACTTCACACGGCAGCCAAGGGGAGGCACTGTGCAATAATGACAACCAAACAGGTCAGCCTGACTGTCGGGATTATGCTAAGAAAAGCTTTTGTGTTTTCATACTGGCATTTGTGAACTTTAATCCTAATTAGGTTTTTATCCTCTAGTTAATTTTTTTTTTTGTTTTTTTATTTGGGTCCTTTAAAGATGTACAACTTCTTATATTGACCTTTTGTAATATTTTTTCAAATCACTGTAAAATAGTCATTAAATCATTTCTTGTTGTAGTATGGAAGGGATATGACAAACTACAATAATGATTTCAAATCAGTCGTTGGTTATTATTAAGTAACAAATAGAAACAAATATAAGGAACAAAGATAATCTCGTCTCTGCTCTGGTGGTTCTGCCACCTCTGCCTCTCCCTGTTTCAGTTGACTTTAACTCCAAGATTGGTTCAGTTTGTCACACATTACTATAAGAATGGGCAGATGGTGTTTCCTGCTGCTAAGCTTTTGGATATCTCAAAAGATTTTCAATAATAGCTTAAAGTAAGTTGCAAATTCTTGGACACGGCACATGTCCAAGAATTGAAACTTTTTTTTTTCCCTTAATGTAGCAAAGCGTACGATGAAATATGCCTAATCTTCCAGGGGATGAGATGATACACCAATCAGAAGAGGGCTTGAGGTAGTGTTGAAGAAATCACCCACTGAGGCCAAAAAACCACAGAATGCCAGTTGGAGATAAGTTAGGTTTCGTTAACTGCACCTTTGCAGTTAACGAAACCTATTTTTGTTAACTGCATAGTTGAAAACCTTGCCAGCAAGATTGTCTCAAAAAGCCCTCGAGAAAAGGAGTTCTTGTAGGGAAAAGGTTACATCTTATGTGTGGGTGTGCATTACAGTTTCCAGAAATGACATTTCCTAATTCAACTGAGGTTTTTTAAGCATTTTAATATTGATCCAGTCTGCATAATTTCCTTCCTAAATTCTTCAGCTTCTCTGTCAAAAATGTCAAAATGTTTTTCAATCAGTGGACTTTTTCTCTGCACTTATCTGTGTCTCTGGTTTCTGGTGAACTGTATTTCAACCCTCAGCCTAGTGAGGGGTGTCAGACCTCCTACATGGGGTTAGAATCTGAGACTAAGCCTGCACCCTGGGACTTGTCATTCTAATCTTTTTAAATTCTATTATACTAACTCAGTTTGCTTTACTGACATCCAAAGCTGATTCTTTTATTCTTTTCTTTTTAACCTTTTTTTCTCTGCAACCAAGTATGAAAATGTTATTTTGATTGGGTAATTTTTCATTTGGTCCTCAAAACAATATTTGTCCGTTAAGAGATGCCAGACAGTTACAGTATCGACTGTAGCTATAGTAGATTTTGTCTGGAGGTAGTGGACATTGGGTGAATTCTGGGGGGGGGAAAAATCTATTCTTGATCTGAACATCTGATCTCTCTCTCGTTCTCCAGCTTTGGCCATCTGTAATTACATCTGGTCAAAGTGGGTGAGGTCTTGCTTCTTTAACCTCATGAGTCCAAACACAGTGCTCCGCAGATCACGGTGGGACTAAAGAGATCTTAAAGACACAGATGACTTCACCCCAGTTCTCGTTCCTTTTGCTTCTTGGCTCAATAACTGCATCTGGAATCAATGGGGCTTTTCTAATAAAGAAGGGAGCTGTGTCATACTCTCTATCATGATCCCTTTCTAATAATGTTTAACACGTACAAACTAAATAAAATCTTAATATTTGTCTAACAATCAACAAAACCTCATTTCCACTGCATTACTTGGAAAAAAGAAGGTATTTTAGGTTTAATCGTTTTGGCTTCACTTCGGATAAAACAATTTGCAAAGCATCAATTTAAATAATATGCTAGACCGCTGAAATTTCTAAGTGAAGCACAAAAGAAGTGAAATTCATGCAATACATCATGCTTATTCAAAGATATAAATGTAGACGTATTAATCAGTGGTCTGAAGAAGGAAAAGCCATAACTCTACAATGGATTTCCATAAACTTTTGAATACAGAAGAGGTTTACGGATTAATCTCACGAATACTGGCTCTGTTTTTCCTGAACTCATAAAAAGGTCAATCTCCTCCCCAAAAAGCTGATTTTTAATCAATTTTTTTGTTCAGTCTGCCAGGCAACACATTTTGTAAATCTTTAGACCGCTTTTCTTTAATTTAATAACAGTGTTAAAACTTGTTTAAATTCACAAAAGAGAAGAGATACCATGGCATGATTCATCTAATTAATTCCTGTCAGGAAATCATGTTTTTGGTTCTCTTTTTTTTTTTCTGTAATTTTCTACCTTGTAAGTTGGAATAAAAGGGTAAAATATCATATGAATTGCCAGAGTCAACAAGCAGGTGGTGGAAATGTGTAGTTTGAGCAGTTTTTTGGCTCTGCTTGCCTGTAAGAATCCCCAAAATATGTTTTATAAAATTGTCTCCTTCAACATATTGGTGATCAGATCAAACAAATTCAGGCCAAAGGCCACTGTACCTATAAATTAAATTTCTTCTAAGACAGGCTCATGCTTGCAGCTTCAGAAAGAGGATTCACACATGTGGCCAACTGTATAGCTTACAGTCTAATAACTAATATACTGTAACTGCAGTACTTCCACAGATGTCTGCCAAGACATACGCTTGGGTCTCTAGGGAGATGAGCTCATCATTAATCACTGCGTTCATGGTTCAATTTAGAATATCGTATTATTTAAGGTTAATACATCACACAGCATTTAAATCAGAGTTTTATATGCCTGCCTCTTCCATCTAGACCCAGAGTCAACTCGCGGTTGTCACGACAGAACCAGATGCATCAGATGAGCTATTCCTGGACTTTTTTCCCAGTGCGCTGGTTTCCTAGTGCCTGAAAATTGTATTCTGAGAAAATACCCCTTCTGTCTGGAATAGATGCGTAGCGTGTGGCCCAGCCATCGGTATGCTGAAATCTAACTTGAACCCTTTTCTGTTCGGACATGATTTTGTAAGACAAAGATACGCTTCATATCTTACCCTGAACAAAACTTTAACAAAAAAGTGTTTTGAATTATACAAATTTTAATAATTGTATTATTGTTTAGTTCTTATGGCCCTGAAAATTAAGTCAAAACATTTGACTTAATTTTAGGTTATTTTTTCAAGACTATATGAAATTCATATAATATTAAAGCTGTGAGATGAGTTCATAAGTTTCACTTTGACATATATATACATTTAGTAATGTTTGTGAACTTTCGTCACATTTTGTCACTTTACACCACAAACCTCAATTAATTTAAATGAGATTTTATGTGATAGACCAACACAAAATGTAGCATAATCAGGTATTGTTTGTAGCATCTGTTCATTTTCATCTGATGCCCCTAAAAATCCTCCAGTAAATCCAGTTACCCTCAGACTACTAGTCGTTATTAAATGGAGCTTACCTGTTTTATATAAACAGAAAACAAACGTACATTTGAAGATTTAACTCCTCTTATTTGGTCTACAATTTCGTCTCATTGCGGCTGCCCTACTTAGCACTTTCTTTTTTCATTTGTGAAGAAACAAGAGCTTTAATCATTATTAGTCATTGTTGCGAACAAGGCTCCAGCTTTAACTGAGTGGTGCAACACCTGGCAATATCCACCTTTATTGTGCTGATTTAGGCATGCCTCAGAGCAATGGAAATCATCTAAGCCAGTTGTTTTCTTAAATTAATTGTAATGCAATATTTTTGACTGTAAAGACAGAGACATGTTTTAATATATATTACTGTCCATTTCCACATTGAATTATTTGTACCCAAGACAATGATTGCTGAAAAGAAAAGGTTGGACATCAGTGAGATGCAAAACATAATCCATCCATTTTGGCTTCTTTTGCTGAGAAGCCAAGTACATGTCGGCTCACTGTTGTGTAAACAGTCCCATTCAGTTTATCCACAAAACCACCAATGATGGAATTTGAATGGTGTACATGTTTTTTGCCTACCAAACCAAAGTAGAAACCGGTAGATTTTACAATGCAAAAAATGCTTTCACAATAACTTTTGTTATAACATATACAAGAAACAGAGGTATCCAGTTTAAAACATCAGGCACCAAAACAGACATACAATGCAGATGTATCCAGAAATAACGCTTTTTCTATTTGGACATGCATAGAATAATGAGTCTTTAGCTTGAAGCAGGGCATTTGTGGTTTTTGTATTTCCCAGCTTGACCTTTTAGGGTGCGAAGGAATTTAACATTTTCCGGGCTTGTTCTGCATATCATCCTCTCAACCCCCCATTAGTAGGCCTCAATTCTCTGCACAAATTCCCACTTGGATGGCGTGAGGAGAAATACAATGCATATACATGAGACGCAGCATGTATTTGCTCAGAGGGTTGTTTTTAAGTCCTCATCAGGACCTCTGCTGAAGCAATGTCTGTCTCCCCCTTCCTCCCTGCATGTGTAGATGTATAGTGTTACTCTCCGCCACTTTCTTTCCTGAGCGCCATCTGCCAGATCATCGCACTCTGATTTGCAGCTAACAAAACAGCATGCGCTTCCATTTCTTTCTTCTTATAAGGTCTTGGACCTCTGGCCCGGCTTGGTATGCTGCCCAACCTGCCACCACTGCCTGGCTTTTATTGGAAGCAGAGCGAAATGTTTGTTTTCACTGTACTGCTGGGAATGAGAAATGGGGGGTACCTTGCTCTACCTTCGAGTGGGGCCGCCAGGATGCGTGCGGAGAAAAAATTGCCCTGTGCACACAATAGACGGGCAAGCACGCTAAGACTCAAGACATCACAGCTCAAGGACCTTGGATTTCAGCCTTAGCTTTTCTTTTCTTAAACACAACACCCTTAAATCCTAACAGCTGCTTTTGAGTGTGGGCTGGGAGGTTATAATAATAAAGAGGAAATGTAGATGAAGTTAGAAATGCCCAGACATAAAAAAAAGTTCATATCTTAACTTTACCGTTCTGTTATTGGCAAATGCTGGTTACCATAATGTTCTATGAACATAATCATGTCCTCCTTAGAGTAACAAGATGTTCATTTGTTTGTTTGAGAATGTGTTTACTTGTGTGCCACAGCAAGTATAGATCTTAGAAAATATAAATTTTTACTTTATTAAATATCCTTGTTGATAAAACAGTGTTGGGTCTTCCAAAGAAGTGATGACATCAGTATTTCGCATAGTTGCACAGTTTGTCAGTGATCTGGAGAACATTGTTCACAAATGAGTTTGTCCAGATCCAGGCTGAATAAAGAGCTACTGTCCTCGTAAATTGATCTCCAGTTTGGTCACAGCTCTCTGCAGACTCCTTGTGCAGACCTGGATCAGGCCTGCAAATTGAATTATAAGCAAAATTATCCAGTCCTTGCTACACGTTATCATGTCCTCATGGTAATGAAAAGTTGTGTCCCAAGAGGAGTATTAAGTTAAATTTCTTCTCCAACAGCTAGTGTCTTACCAAGTTGTTCAAGGTTCTTCAGTTGTGCAGTTTGTCCATCACCCGGAGAACATCATCCAGGATTGAAGGGCCCAGGTCCAGACTGAATGAAAAGCCACTGTCCTCATCCTTAAATTCGTCAATGTGTTCACAACTCCCTGTGAACTCTTGATCTCTATCAGAACCCATGCTGCCACTTCCGGGCCGGCAAGTCTGATTAGAAGCAAAGTCATTTCTTGTTTCACCCACTTCCTCGTTTTCGCACTTATCTTCTTCTTCACTGTCCAGAAGAGGCAAAGAATTGCACTTCTTTCTCTTCTGCTCCACAGACCACTCAGGGCTCTGCATTCCCTCTGTTCCATCCAGGTTCATTCGCGGGGGTTTTGGTGGTGGCTTGCAGCTCAGGAAGAGGTTCTGTTCGCTCTTGGAACTTTGTCGGAGCAGGCCATGACCCATTTTGAGGAAGGATAAATCTCCAAAACTGTCATCTTGGCCATCGCTCCCAATGTGAGAGACATGCCGGAAATCACCAAGGGGTAGACTGATCATTTCGACAGATAGCACTTCTCTCCTCTTTGAGTTCCTGCTGGACCAGCGACTGGAGGATGGATTTCTGTACAGCGACGTTTTAAGTGGCATCCTGATGGATTTACTCGCGTTAGACTTTGATCTCTGTGAATCCTCAGGAAATGATGCAGCCTAAATACATAGTGCCATCTGCAACAACAAAAAAGACAATTAGGATTTAGCAAATGATAGTCTGAAGCAAGTCTGAGCTTGTGCTTGTTCTGGTATTCAGCACCAGATGTAAGTGCAGAGGTCTGTTCTCAGATTTAATGAGAATTGACAGCCATTGTTTAGAGACTGCACCTGTTGGACTCGATCGTAGCGCAATGAAATTTAGTATTATTTGGCAGCAGAAGGATGACCCAGCAATGCTTTGAAGCCTTTGTTTATAAATATTTATTTTCCAAATCCTAGGTTCTTCCCATAAGTGCAGGTGTGGTCTTCTACATAACCTTCAGAGGAAGTCTATTAATCTACTTAAGAATTCCTGTAAGAAAAGCAAAACACTGCAAACACCAGAAGAGTAATTGCTTAGTGTTTTGGATCTCTTCAAACAGTTTTTAAAAAGGATGTATTTTTCTCTTTAACTTGTCAAAAATCAAAATAAATTTGATGTGGAAAACAAAGTGATAGAATGAATGAAGACACTTTTTGTAATCACCTCAGATGGTGAGGTAAAGTTAAATTAGATGCAGTTATTCCTTAAACAATGTCACTATTTTGGCAAAATCTCAAGTTTACTATGCAGATTGGAAAAGTCAGTAATTACCTTTTATAATGTATTCCAGTAAGTATAGTAAAAATAAAATTAAATTCAATGTGGAAGAAAACATTTGGTTTTTCCATATGTTTTTCTTTAATTATCCTAACTGATGAAAGTCTATTTTTTCAATTGGTAGATTGATTTTATATTGATTTTTACATTATATGCACATGCTTTATCTTGATTTGTGTCATTTTATCCATCACCATTTTGCTTTTTCACTCATGAACTGAGTGTGATTCGAAACTGACTGTAAAGTGCCAAACAAAGCACTGCAGCCTCTATTTTTGGAAATTTTTATAAAAAGATAAAATTACTAGAAGTGATAAAGAGTCTGCATTTAGTCCAGGAGGCTTTTTTAATTATAGATTTTAAAAATGGATGTGATTTAAGTACAGATGCATCCCAGGCTGTGGCCCTATTGTGCACGTTATACCAAAACTGAAAGCTATTTTGGGTGGATGGTACCATTTGACCATTTAAGCAAGTTTTAAATTAATACCTCTGGGAAAAATCCAAAATACTGAGTCTGGAAAAGAATTGTTTTGTAAGACAAAATCTATAGCAACCGTGACATCTTTCAAATCCAAGACTCTGTTTTAAATTCTTCGTATTAGGCAACATCTTGTATAAACTGTAATTATATAGCATCTAACAGAGGAAGAGCCTTTGCATTTCGTGACCTGTAAGCATTTTATTTCCAGAACCAGAACCCTGTTCATCAACTCTGGCATGTCGATTAGATGATCTCCTCGCCATAAATGATTTTTACAGCTTTGCCCACATTAGCTCTACATTCGTGACTTGAAACACTAACTCTGTAAATTTGTAAGCCACTTCAACAAACATGCTTCATCGGGCTGTAAAACGTTTTATCGGCACTTTAGCAGCAGCAGGAGGTTGAAGAGTTGCGGACACAACAGCATTCCTTTCCAAACATGTCAGTTCAACCAAAGAGGAGTGTTATGATTCAGCTGTGAGGAAACACCTCATGGCTAAGTAGAATTTCAGCTCAATAAAACAGATTGACCAAAAGAACACAGTTGTTTTATTTATTTGACCTTTATTTATACAGGTTGTCTCATTGAGATCCAAGATCCCTTTTACAAAGAGAGACCTTTTAGCTATTGCTTCTCTTTCTAAGTGCTTTCCTCAGCTCCAGGTTCATAATAAATAATTAAATGGGTTTTCTCAAGCAGCTTGTCTGGATTGACTAAAAACAATAAAACAGATAAAAATGAATGACTATATAAACTTACCAGTCTTGGTGTTGTAAAAAAAAAAAAAGTCCGGGATATTATAAGCCCACACATGCACACCCGCTTCAGCCAGGAATCTATGCTGCTTCTAACAGCACAAGCTCTTCGTCGACAAGATAAGACTTGTCATTCATCAGAAAGCAACGCTTATTTCCCAGCTTTGAAACACTGACACAAAGGTGTAGCCTAGTCCCGAAGAAGGTTAAAGAAGATTTCATTTAGGATAAATAACTTTGACTGCAAAGAAACTGTTCTTACCGTTTTCAGCTGGAGAGAGCGCTGTTAGTTCTTGGGCAATGAGTCTTTTTTTCAGTCAGCATAAAATCTGGATTGCGCTGCAGAATCACCTCCAGGTGTGTTGCTTGTGAAAGGCCTCCTTGCGTAAATGATAAACCAGAGAAGGTCAGAGTACAAGGGCATCCAGGTGGAGGCTTTGTTTGTTTTTTTTATGTCAGCTTTTGTGAAGTCAGCCTATTTCAGAAAGTCTGCAAGTCATCAGAACACACCATCGTAACGGCAGAGCAAGTCTGCCCTGCGGGGATAGGTGTTACAGTTGAGTTTTGCTGTTTGATTGGCTGCACCCTTTACCTGTGGGGGAAGTAGGTGGTAAATTGGATCTGCTCATTTCTTCCATGTTCCATGTTATTAGTAAAGATTGAAACTTTGCTGGATGGTTTAGTTCCAGAGAATATGCTTGAGGGAGAGAGAGGTAAGAAAAAAATTTGTTTTAGTCTCCACTGATTGTGGAGACTACCACTAAAGGAAGTGGTAGTTGGTGAGCAAATAGGTTGATCACCAAGAGAAGGGGGTTAACAGATCTCTAATCTCCATGCTATTGTCCCTTTTTTCTGCTGATTTCCTGATTTCCTGTCTGTTGTTGGCTTGTGTAAAGCCTCACAGTCAACCCCACTCCACAGGTTCTTCTGCCTGAATGGAGGCGTTTGGCTTTTCTGTATAATCAAACAGACATGTCTAAACAGGCACCCTGGGTTTCACAACAGAAATAACCGGCTGTTTCCAATTCTCACGCCTCCAACATGTTGCCTTCGCCCTCTTATGGTGAGGCTGTAACGAACTGTAAACCGTCTCAAAACAACACGTTTTCTGCTCTGCTGTACGGATTGCTAATAAAAGTCAAGAGTTGCATTTGCTTATCAACTCTACAACTTGTGGTTACAAAAAAACGGCTGGAATAAAACGTGAAGTTTTCATGCGAGATGCATGAAACTGTGAAGTATGTGGGTGGGGGTGGCAGGGTCATCTTCTGGGGTATTTTGGTTCATGAGGGACTGATTCATAGCACAAAATCAGTAATGACATGAAGAATATAATCTGGAAATATTGAAACATCGCAAAACACGAGCCAGGAAACTACATTTTCTGCACAAGTGTTTTTTTTTTTTTTTTTTGGACAATCACCATAGGCAAATCACCAACATAGTAACAAAGTGACTTAAGGACAAAAAGAAAATTATGTTTTGGAGTGACCATGACAACTTTCCAATCTTAGTCGCATAGAAACTCTGAAAACAGCTGAAAGGGTGTGTGAGCGAGCAAGGCGTATTACAAATCCGACAACCATGTCAGGAGATATGGGCCAAAATTCCACCAAGCTATTGTGAGAAGCTTGAAGAAAACTCAAAACGTTTGACCCCAGTTATACAATGTAGAAAGTAAATTCTACATTGTAGACCTCTATAGAAAGTAATTCAAGTTCTTGCAAATTATCTTTAATTATTCTTGAATTTCATGGACATAAATCATTTTGGTAATCCTAACTGACTTAAAACAGGAAAATTTTAGTCTGATTCAAAAGCAAACAATGAGAATAAAAAGGATGGGTGACTTTTTATACAGTGTATGTAAACATCTGGTTTCAACTGTAATTTTGTCAAAATATTTCCAAAGCGTTCAGGCACAAAGGAGGAGAGCTTTGTACACAGCTTTGTCTTGTTCTTTGATTTTAAATATGCATGTTATGAAGGAGAAATCCTCTTTTTTTCAGCATTCCTTTTAAATTCATCCAATAAACAATAGGCGTGCCAGCTTTTCCTCTCTTCTTCTCCCGCTCCATGCTCCAGTGCCAGGACAGTTTCCAAGACCAGACACAATTACTCACGCAAATGAAACTAGAACCTCTAGCCAAGTCTGAAAGAACATTTTACAGCATCTCCCTTATGAGAAAAACTTCCGTCCTCCACCTACAGTCACAAAGCTGCTTTCATTCTAGCAGACACTCAGGTTGAAGAGTCTGCATTATCCGCAGTATTTGGAAGTGAGTTCAGAAGACCTGCAGGCTGAAAGAGGCTGGGCTTTTTCCTCTGATGATGTTCTCATGCCTGTAGCCTCCAGACTGTTAGGTTTAGCCTGAACTTCATTTCAGTATAAACTTCTTTTCTAAGACCTGACCATGGTGGGCAGTGTGGTTTGATGCAGCTATGCTGGGCCTGAAATCATGCTTTTTCTTCTTTCTGCAAAAGAAAAAGTGTTTCCAGATATTGCTTTGACTGGTGCTAGAAGCCCAAACTGAGGCTTTGGTGGATCCTCCCCGAGCCCTTTGTTGTGTGTTCTTCAGCTCCCTCTGTGCTAAGACTCCTAGAAGGGCTGCACTTAAACCGGATTTACTGCTTGCTTTGTCTGATTCCCTTTGACTAAGACATTGTTAAATCATGTCAAAGATGGCACACATAGCTTAACTGAAATCAGTCGGCCTGTATTTCACTGATGGTTCTTCTAGAATATATAAAGCTCAGATTGGGATTAAGTTTTAAACTGAAGCTAAGGTTTGTCTTTTTTCACTTCTTGGAACAGCTTAAACCTGACTTTTCAAGGTGTTTATAGAGAAATGTTGCAGTCTCTCAGTGTTTTGATCATTGCAAAAGTCCTAAATGATAAAAGCAGGTTTTCAGCTTATTTTGTTTGTGTCAATCAATGTGCAATCAATTTAACCATTTAATGAGGGATGCAGCCATTGACCTACACCTTCACCTTCAGTTCAGTTCTCCTTATTTAAATATAATCAACTCACAACTTATGTTACTGTACAAGACACACATGGTACCCAATGTAGATTGGAATTTAGACAAAATTTAATTAAAATCAATAAGTTTTCGCAGTGCAGACATTTAATCAGAATGATGTCTAATAAAAAGCAGTCAGATTCAGTAATCACTTCTGACAAGCCTTTGAGGTCTTCATGGAATGGCTACACCAAGATAAAATTACATCAAGGTGACTACTTAAAAGAAGTGCGTGTAAATTTTCTTGACATAAACTCCAATGAAGACTTTTAAGTTTGTGATTTTAACATAACAAAGTTGAAAAATGCTGGGATAATATTGAGCACAAATACTTTTGATAGGCACTGTAGTTTATAAATTAGAGCAAGAAGAGAATAATAGTGAAGAAGAGTGTTCAGTATTTTGTCCAGCAATAAAACTTTAGGCTTAGCCCATTAATATCTAGCTACTCTAACTGACAGTTCTACACCTACATCTACTCCAATCAGACAGCTTGCTCCATGGGAGAGGAGCCTGATAACTAAAAGTTCTCCCTCTGATTATGCCTTGAAACCACAGAGCAAGTCAGAGAGATGCTACAAAATAATTATTTAAAATAGGATGGTGCTTGGTTTTTCAGAGCTTTATGTAACTTTCTTTCCGAATTCAGAAATAGCCAAAAACTAGAAGCTTAAATTAAAATACACATTATCTGTCTTTCTGACTGCAGGATTTAGGGGGGGGGGGGATTTTTTTTTTATAATAAAGAATTACAGTAGTCTAATCTAGAGGGGGAACTAGTTTCTTGGGCAGGATATTGTTAATTTTGTCAGTATTTTCCAGGCAAAAGAAGGGTATCCAGACAAGCCAAGACAAAAAAAGTTGGGGCAGAAAGTTGAAAGTGGGAGACAAAAATAAAGAATAAAAATAGAGAATACAGGAAAACACCCAAGAATTTCTAAAAACAGTTACAATAAATTTTATAGCAGCAGTTACATTTAGTAATCATGTCATTAAAAACATTCTATTTATACTGATTTAATGCATTGCTGCTTGACCCAGTTTCTGTTTAGATCATAATCTTGAGGTATTTTACTTTTGTACTCACTTGAATGATGCACACCTTAGTCATTCTGGTTCAGATGAAACGGCAAGTTGAGACAATACAACCATAACATTAACGTCATGTTTTTTTTGTTTTTTTTTTTAACAAAAACATAACGACTAAAGATTGAATCCTGTGTTTTCTTTTAATCAGAATTAGATCACAAAAACCATTTCACTTCCTGGCTTTATTTACACACACTCTGATGAATCAGATTGAACTTCTCAGAAGTTGGCAACAGAAATGAGACTTATGATTTTTGCAACCCCATAGCAGTTTTTTCTGAAAATCTTTGAACTAAATAAAAATGCCAATTACACTTATGCAGCATATATGCATTCTTCTACCTACTTAAGAAGAAACAGAAAAGCAGGTGTAAAAATATATCATGTTTCAGCAGTCATTACTGGATACAAAACCACATTTAAATCATGGTAGGTTGGCTCCAACTCATTCAAATGCTTAAAAGAGGGAATCAAGTTAACAAAAAGCAGAAATCTTCAATCCAATGAAACATTTTGAATTTTTGTAATTTCAGCCTTTTTGACAGCCTTCGGGTTAAAGATGTGAAGCCTAACAGTTGCACAAACTCATTTGTTTTACTAAAGAATATCTTGCAATCAGAGAGCTTTTCCAGAAAAATTACATTGTTGGAAATCAAGCGAGGCAGAGGCCCTTCTTTTCATTTTTTTATGATTTTTTTAAAGCCCATCCATCAAATAGAGAAATACCAGGAGGTAAGGTCCTTTTCGCTGTTTTTCATTTCACTGTTTATTTCTTCTACTTCTACAGATTCCAAAAGCAATCTCTGACTCCATATAGCAGAAGTCTGTTCAGATTAAAACATTGACCACCGACAACCACATGCTGAGCGCAAGCACTGTTGCTCATACGTAAAAACACAAAGCTTTGAAGCTCTGAAAGATTTACCTTTCGGATTCATAATCTGTTTATGCCTCCTGAAATCTATAAACAAAGGTTACAATCCAGCCTGTTTTACACTGGAGGAAAAAAATCACATTTTGTCATGCTACAATCACAAATTTTAATTCATGCATTATCCCTTACTCTGATATCATCATTTAGTCTGAAAATTAGGTACAAGTACCATGAGAAGATCAGGAGGAAGTCTCCATTTTTTGCTATTTCTGCCATTCTGTTTTTCAAATTATATTTTTCATAAGTGCTATTTTGAAGTTTTTGAAATGCATTTGTCCTTTTCTTTCACTACGTGGCTTGCACAGTAAAAAAAAATAGACGTTGGACAGTCACGGTCAAATGCTTGCAGGACGCACATAAAGACAAGAGACAAATATGAGCAAGTGTTTCTGTTGTTTTTTCCCAACAGAAACTGGATAGTGTTGTACATCTTCTTTGGTTTATAATGAGTGATGATTAATTCACTACTGAGTGCGACGCTTACGTTTCGTCTGTGCAGGAATGCCACTTTGGCCCTTCTTGTGTTGCTCCAGCATTTAGCACACACACACACACTGAAAAGATTTCTAAATGTAAGTGTGTAAGAGTTTGACTCCCATAAATCACATAACCCAGAGGTCGTGACACACAAAAACACACGCTATGCCACCGCACACACACTCCAGATAAATAGTACCGTGATTAACCTGACCACACTGCATTACAGACTGAAATGTTAGCCTGAAACGCAGAAAAGGCTTTGGAGGAGGAAAACCCCATTCTTGTCTTGGATATCTGTCCAGTTGCTTCTTGGCTCAGCGAATGTCTACATAAAGCTCTCCAATGACTGCTGGTATCAATGAACAATCCATTATTCTGTAATCTGTCGGGCTGCAGTGCTCACAGCTTGGAATGACAAGTATTTTAACAAGAAGCGCTCATCGTATTCATGCTGTAACTTGTCGTTTTTATCACATACACACGCAGTCGCCTGTACTTCACACATACCAAAACGAGTGATGTAATGGGAAGTGGATCTGACATGCTGTGCTGGGGGAACACGGTGGCCACCTGCTGTGTGAACGACTTCTTGCTGTGTGTTAAACTGGCTGACTCACGGAGCTGTTCAGGATGCTATAACTGTTCTGGGGTCAGGAAGGAGTTGGGCTATTGGGGGAAATCAGCTGTGCTGATGTCATATAGCTAATCTTCATGTTGTTTCTTTGTATAAGAACATATCAGAAGACTTGAATTTTAATGAAAATATGATTTTTTTATAGATAAGTGAAACATGTGCAGGTTTTTACACACAGTGATGTATTTCAAGTGTTTACATCTCTTCATTTCAATGTTTGTATTACTACTGTTGAAAACCTACAAAAGTAGTGTCTCAGAAAATGTTAATATAAACTTATAAAAAGTGCCACTTTATTATATTACATTAATATATATATATATATATATATTTATATAGGTATATATATATAAATAGGTATGAAAATTGTTGGCTGCAAACTCAAAATACCATCCCTATACAAAGCCAGCACAGAACAGAAAGCAAACATCATCCTCACCTCCCAGCTGAGCTGACAAAGCCTTCTACCTCTTTTTTATTATTAGGCCCGAGCAGCGAAGCGCTGCGAAGGCCTATTGAAACTGCTCGGTTTCTTAGTTATTATTATTATTATTAGGCCCGAGCAGCGAAGCGCTGCGAAGGCCTATTGAAACTGCTCGGTTTCTTAGTTATTAGGCCCGAGCAGCGA